>JAAGNO010004427.1:27261-37798 GCA_033439905.1 Ceryle rudis | reverse complement strand
GTTGAGGTCCGTTGGAATTGTCCCCGTGGGGCAGCAGCCCCCGATCCCAGGGAGCGGCAAAGGGCCGGGACAGAGCAGGAGAGCGGCGGCCGCACGCGAGGCCAGCGCTGGCCCGGCCCCAGCAACCCTGCTGCCAAATTCTTCTCGACTCCTTCGAGCCCCGCACTGCTCTCGTTATGGCCAGCACCTCTCCTTTCCAGCTGGGAATGTGTGTGACGGGCTAGAGCTGCTCTGTTAAAACCAGGAGAGCAGAGCAAGCTCGGGCTGACCCTTTGCCTGGGGGTGGGGAAGGAAAGAAGGAACGATTCGCGAAAGAAAACGGTATCACGAGTAGCTGACATCGCTTCCCGAGGTACAGAAAATAATTGCACGCTAAATTCTCTCCTCTAATGACTGAGATAAGCCAAAATTACTCGGAATAAATCTTTAAGATTCCCAAAAGCGTGGTAGTTAATCCAAGCCCCTCACACAAACGCTGGCAGATGCTGTTAATGCCTCTCGCCCTGCAAACCCAAGAGCCTTCCCCGCTCCGCTCGTCTCCACAACGCCCTCGCCGCTCCATTAACTTCGAGCAGATGTTACAAAGGCTCCGTGGCAGTTGGGCTTCATCCCCGTGGCTCGTGGCTCCCATCGGCGCTTCCCCTCTGCAGAATCCCCTCCCAGATTCCACCTCTTGCTGCAAGGCAAAGGCATCGCTGCTGCCCACGGAGAGTGGAAACGGCCGCAGCCAGGCAGCTGAACAGTCTCCGTGGGTCTGCAAAGACCTCGGGCAGGGGACAGAGGGAGGAACACCCTGGTCTGGAGCATCCCTCTTTCAGCTGAAGACTACAGAAGGCTGCCCATGGGAGGGCAAAGCATCATTCCCCAGCACACCCCTCCACACGTGAACTGGTGTGCACCATCCCCTTCTCGCCGGCCTCTTGTTTTCCCTCATTTTGTTGGTTTGGTTTTTTTTGAGACTGTGATTCCTCAGAAGAGGAACCACATCCAAATCAACAGCCACAGCCCTCGGGAAGCGGAGCCAGACACGCGCACGCTCCCAGTGGCTCTGTCACAGCGACGGCACGCACTGGCCTTCCGAGGGCACCACTGCCACCCTGCCTCATTTTATTTCTGCCTTTTTTTAAAGGCTTTTTTTTGCAAAGGTTCCTGGGTCTGAAGCCATCAGCCCAAGCGCTCTCGCCAGCGTCGCGTGCCCACCCCCCCACAGAGCACACGAGTCACCGAAGCCCCTCCTGGCAGGCGCTGCCAGCGAGTGCTGGGGGCTCGTCCTCTCCTCCCAAACTTCTCCCCATCCTTGTTTCTCTCATCCCTTTTTTGCCCCTGCGGCAGGAACTCCAGGGAGCACAGCAGGGCCACAATGCTGAAGAGCAGATGGGTGTTCGCAAGCATCTGCTCCCTGCCACCGCGCAGCCACGCTGCTCTTACCCGACACCTCCGTGAGGGTTTAATTACTGTAAGTAATTAAGCACAGCACCTCTTATGGGATACCTGCTGTCCCCTTCGCAGGCAGGTACGGGGAGAGGTAAAGAGTGCTGCGGGCTGCGAGCCAGGCAGAGGGGAGCGGGTAGCAGTCCCAGGCTGCTCGTCTCTTGCTCTGCTAAGGTCTGACAGCCTGGATCGCATCGGAACTGGAAATAAAACTACCAAGGGAAAAGGTTTTCTTGTAAGGAAAGAATCCTCAAATCAGGGGAATTCCAGCTCCTGGAAATTCTGCCCACAGAAAACAACGCTGCTGAAAAAGGAGCTCCTTGGAATTCCCCAACTACGGTCAAAATAAGGCTCTATTTGTAAAAATAGCATTTATTTACTGCTAGCAAAAGCTCGGTCTGCTTGAGCAGAGAGCAGGGGCTGCCCAAGCAGGGCCCAGTGCCACCAACCCTACCACTGGCCTGGGGTTTGTAGCAGGGATGGAAGCAGGACACCCATCTGCGGTGACCACAGCCCCAGCCTGCTGGCGTGATCTCACCTCTCCAGCTGCCCCCCCGCTTTCCCGTAACAAATTCATTTTCCAATGTTTCTGGCAGATAAAAGAGGTCCCTGCATCTGCTCAGGCTTTCAGCAAGGAAGATAAATAGAGTGTCATGACTCACTGTCTATTAGGCGCCTTCATTTATCCGAGCGTGCACAGGAGCCTTCATAAAAGGTTGTTTAATCCAGCATGACTGACTGCCCCGCGCGCTCAGACGCACCATTAGTGCTGGGATCTGTCTGAAGTTTGGAGTCAGGAGGATACTGGAGCGCGCCAGCCTGCCCAGCACCGGCACCAGTCCCACCAGCTCCCCCCTCCACCACATCTCCAGAGAGAACACCGGCTACCGAGCGTGCAAAGGGGATCCTGGCACCCAAACCCCAGCTCAAACACCACACCGGGGCCACCCCAGTTTGGAAGGAGACCCAGCACGCTTCCAGCGCTCCCTCGGGACCCAGGACACCTCCTGCTCGCCACACTCCCAGCAATTGCTCCGGAGAATCCTCAGTGGTGCTGCACCACTTGTCTCCCTTTCTCAGCCTCTCCCCGCTTGGCCAGCACCACCTTTGTCCCCCCCCCCAGACCTTGATCCTAACACATGAGCTTCTCCCCCTGCTGCTCCAGCGATCCATCATCGTGCCTGGCAGGAAACTGCTGCTCCAGCTCCGTGTGCCATCGCTCACCCGCAGCAGCCCGAGTAACCGCGTCCAGGCAGGCACGCAACGCGCGGATCCTTCACGCTGTCCCGGCTTTATCTCCTGCCACCAGTGACCCCCTGAGCTGCCACGGCATCCCTGTGCCCGGGAACGCTCCCATCATCCCAGCGAGCCGCCAGGGAGTGCTGGGGTGAGCTTTGTATGGGAAAATGAATCCGTAACGCGGCTCTTCATTCGGGGGAAAGGTGCTGGAGAAGTGCAGTGAAGGGAAGGAACAGCACCGTCTGTCCAGCGCTGGCCCAGACAAACCAAGCTTCTGGAATTCTTATCTGGATGCACTAAACCAGCACCTTATTCCTCCAGAGCTGCAGAGATTCACTCACAGGCACCAAACCCCCAGTTCACAGCAACGCTGACGCTGGGGCAGCATCTTCCGTGGGGTGGTGGAGAAGGACAGCCGTGACACAGCAGCGTGTGCCAAAGGAAGGTCAATTGCTGCACCCGCTCTGGAAGGAGATCCCAGCACCAGGAACCACCTGAACCCCATCACCACACACTCCTGCCCCAGAAAACACTGGGAAACATTCCTAGTAAGACGCAGGACCTCACGGTGAGCAGTGCCATCGAGGCTGCATCCTGGTGAAGGACCAAAAACCGAGCGACAGAGGTGACACAGCATCAGTTGCCACCTGCAGCAATAGCAAGGCCAAGGTGCTGCTCACCCCTCGGGCTACACGGGTTGCCCAGAGTCAGAAAACAAGAGGAATGACAAAAATCTCGCCACTCGATATTTGCAGTGCTTAAAGATTAATTTCTTGGGTGAGAGCGACAGCACGATCTGAAATGTAATTACATGCACCAGGTCCTCTTAAGCAAACTAATTCGTAGCAACTTCCAAAAGCTCTTTAAGGAGCTCCCCGTAGATAAAGTGCATCCCTGGATCATTTTATGCTGAAATTCTACACATTCGAGTTAATTTAATCACTTCATTTCAGAGGGCTGAGCTATGTTTGGATCGCTGATCCTTGGCAGGGAACAGCTCCTGCTCCGAGCGAGATCATATGCAGTGAACCTCTTAAGGAAGGGAAAAAGAAATCATCTCATTACCTGCTTAGAAAGAAGATGGGAATTTTATTTATTTTTTTTTTTAATCAGGAGCGACTTTCTCAGGGCTCTGATGACAATCTCTCAGCCAGGAGGCCGGGGCTGACACTGACCCTCCTCCAAACAGCCCAGCGGGGTGACACACGACCAGGGGCTCAGCAGAGCCACCCGCTGCCGTCACCACGGGGTCCCATCGGGGCCACATCTGCAAACCAGCCTCCCCTCGGCGCACACCTCCATCTCCATCCACTTAGTGCCACGTCACACCCCAGCTCATCCCCCCTCTATGCTTCTCCCCTGCCTATTTTTTAAATTATTATTTTTAATTATTTTTTTAACTTCTTTAGTTAGAGCTGAATGGAAGGAGGGAAATCACAGAGTAGAAACCAAGACTGGTAGGGTGTCCAGCTATCAGCACAGACATGACCACACCTCTGGCATCCCAGAGGGCAGGTCCTGCCCTTTGCTTTTCACCACGACATCTCTTCACAGAGCTTTCAAGACACCAAACCAGAGACGAGCTGCTCAGCTCTTGCTCACTGTTACTTCTGTTATTCTTTCACCCCAAGCCCCTCATTCAAAGTCACCTGCTCCTCTTTTATTCCGAGAGGCCATGGCTTCAGCCAGAGAAATGCTCTTTGCTAATTAATTTCATTTGCTTGAAGATACAAATCAATTAATAAATGCATTCGAGCCCGGTGATTTAACTAGAGGTGGAAGCGGCAGGATGAAGCGGTGCCCACACCAACAGCCAACTGACACTGGTAGCACTGGGTTAGAGGCAGGAGCTCTCCTGCCCTGAGCCCAACGCTTCTCCAGCAGGCAGCATCTTTCCCAAATTACCACCTTTCCTTTGCAGACGAGGCCTCGTGGGGTGGGTGCTAGTCAGGAGAAGGTACAGTGCAACAGCTTTTGCAGGTGGTGACGTCTCTCCAGTTCCTAGAGAGACTTTCCCAAGCCGCAGGTTGCATTTGCTGTTCAGCAGCTTCACACGTGCTCTGGAATAAACCCACATCTGGGGTTTCCACCCACAGCCCCCAGCCTGGCACGAGGGAAAGGCACCGATCCCTCCGGATCTGTCGCTGCCGTGGCCGGACAAAGCGACCCCACGCTTGGGAAAAGGGGTTATTCTCACAGTCCGCAAAAATAAAATGAGTCAGTAATCGATTTCTGAGCCAAATAAATAAAGTGCTTCTTTGTTCTCGGCAGCTCAGAACCTCCGATGTACAAAATCAATCCCGGCTCCTCCCGACAGGGTGAGTGGACTGGATTTTTGCCGGCTCTCCTGGCAAAACCAAACCTCCAGGCTGCTTTCCAAAGCACCACCCGTAACCCCCCCGCAGTGCTGGGTGAGTTTCAGAGGGCGATGGATGTCCCGATGGCATCGCGCACGCACGACCCGCCCCCAGCCTCGATGCACGGAAACAAACTCCAGCAAAACAACCGTAATTTGGCAAACAAAGCCGATTTCAAACAGACTGCGGGATGGAAAGAGAGGAGAGGGAGCGGCGCTGCCACACTGGGATGTGTGGCATGGGACCCCCCCATGGTGTCCCTCCCGTGGGACCCCCCCCACGGTGTCCCATGCGACCCCACCGCTGTCACATCCCCTCCCGAACCCCCCAGTGATGCCAGCACAGATGCCAATGGCATCCACAGGCCGGTCCATGACTGAGGGGTGCTCATTAGCCGGCGTGTAACGAGCACCCAGGGGAGGAGAGCAGGAGATTTCCCTTCTCCCACCCCAGGGGCTCCTGGTCATCATCGTAGGGCAGTGCCCAAGGGATTTCAACCGAGCCAGAGGAGCAGGAGATGTCTTCCCACATTAGCCAAAGTACCCCAGGCTTTTTCTTCTGTGTGACTGCACTATCCAGGCCTACTGTTCAATTTTTAATGTTCCTATTTTAGGTTGTCCTTAGGGTAAAACCAGAAAAGCAAAACCCTGGGCTTGACCTGCAGCGTTATGCTGTAGGATGGAGGATTCATCCACAGCCTCAGCTGCAAGATGATGCTCTTCACTTAGAGTCTGGGCTTTTTGCCTTCAACAAATTCTAATTTATGGATCTAGGATGAATGACTCTGAAATGAAATCTCCCTTCTCTAACAGAGTTTAAGTAGAAACAGGCTGCGTGGCTCCAGCCTTTGGCCCCAGCCCAGCCATCCAGGACAGCTCTAGGGGGTCACGATGGCCCAACTCACACCGGGACTCCCCGGCGCTCACTCCAAGCCCTGCTGCCCCTCCCCGCAAAAGGTTATCACTCAGCCCTGGCCATGCAGAGCACAAAGCCGTGCCCATCATCATCCTCCCCACAGACCTGGCTTGAGCTCGCCGCAGTCGGTGGGGCCAGGACAGAGGGATGCTCCAGCAGGTTACTGGTCCTCAACACTTAGAAGATCCCCAGATCATCTAAGATTCAGAAGATCCCCGTATCCCAGGGCTCGGCTCAGCAGAGACCTGGAGCTGAGGGAGGGCAGCAAACCCCTGTTAAAAATCAATTTAAGAAAAAGAAAAGGGATCTGAACCACCAGTGGTGTTTATGACAGGAAGGAGCTGGGTTCTTTTTTCTGCTCTGAATCCAAAGCAAATCGATCTCTCTCAGCCTGGGGTGGGAAGATGGGGATGACTCAGCTGGCAGAACGGCACTAAGCTCTCCTTCCTCCGCTGCGACGAGGGAACTCAGCTGGGGAGCACACACACATACGTGATCAAAAAATAAAAGAGATATATCAATTCCTCATATTTTCCTCTAATATTTCAGTAAAGGATTATTTTAAACAACCCGTTTCTACCTTTTTATGGAAAAACTCCCAGCACCGAGCCGCCCAGAGAGCTCCTGTTCCCAGCTGAGGGTATTTCTGATGCCTACGCAGCGGGACCCTGATGTCAACCACGGGCTGAGAGGCAGTGCTGGCCCTGGCCCTGCTCTCCCAAAGACCAACCCCAGAGGCAAACCAGCTAAAAACCAACACAGCGCATAAAACGGGGGATGTTTGGCAGGGCTCTCGCGCCCGGCAGCGATGCACCTTCCTGGGCACGGCCAATACCCCCAGAGCCCGGCACGGCTGCGACTCAGAACACGCCGAGAGGTCTGCTCTGCAGCTGATGAAGTGTTCAGAGCCAAGTTTAATCGGCCACCTCGGCCAAGCTCTGGGGAAGCTGCCGAGATCCACCTGGAAAAGGCTGTGCAAGTCAAAAAAAGGGTGGGGAAAGTTATTCTACAAATGACATCACCCTGGCATGGGTTGGGGAAATGGGGCGGGCAGTCCCCATTTGCAAACTGGAGAGAGACTCCAGTGCAGAAAGAGCCTAATAAATAATTTAGTGATTATTTTTAAATCTGAGCATCGCTTGAGGATGCTGCAAACTCCATCCACCCGCTGGCAGGGAAAACACCACGCCACACGGCCGGAGCCCCTCGGCTGAAGGGGGAGCAGCCCACGGGCAGGAAAAGAAGTAACTAAGCAGCATTTTGATGACACGCGATTGGGAATTCAGTGTTATTTCCTACTGACTTTTAAGGCGGTTCGCACCATCTGCTGCCGCAGATACATCACGGGGCTTTGAAGAGAATCAATCGCAGCTTTGCTGCCTCTCTCCAGATGCCCTCGAGACCGGAGTTATCGTGGAGCAGCACGTGGCCCCCAGGGCATCACCCGCTCCGCTCGCACAGGGAGGGCAAAGCTGGGGCCTGGGGCCAGAGTTCTGCTGTTACCTAGAGACACCCAGATGTCCATAAATATGCTTGAGCTTTAGGACTTGCAGGTAATATGGTTTTGGGGAAAAAAAATAAAAAATAGAGAGATTTAGCTTCAGCTTGCAACAAACACAGATGAGAAACCACCAAGTGTTAAAAAAAAAGCAATAAACTAAAATAAAAGACCTTTTTCTGCCTCCGTCCCCGCAGCGGGTCCTGCCCTGCTGCCATCGGTCCCCATCGCCCCAGGCCGGGGGTGCTCGGGGCAGCGTGTGCTCCTCACACCTCCCTCGCAGGCAGCTGCCAGGCTTGGCTCCTGCTCGGGGTGCTGGGGCTGTTCCAGTCCCACCAACCCTTCTGCTTCCACAGCCTACTAGAAAACAAGGGAGAAAAAGCCCAAATTGAGATTTCTGCTTGTATGCTGCAGCTACTCTGCATCTAAACCTGGATGAAGGAATTCCTGATGCAAGCTCTGAAGGGGAGGACGGCACCACTTCCCTGGATCCCGCTCAGGCCAGGAACAGCCTGTTTTGCCATCTGAACATAAGGAAAAACTCCTCTGAGAGTGATGGAGCCCTGGCCCAGGCTGCCCAGAGAGGCTGTGGAGTCTCCTGCTCTGGAGAGATCCCAACCCCGCCTGGAGCCGGCGCGGCGGGGCCCCCTGCTCTGGGGGCCCCTGCTGGATGGAGCAGGGGGTGGCACCAGGTGATCCCCAGAGGTCCCTTCCAGCCCCCACCACGCTGGGATTCTGGGATTCTATTTCTGTGCTGAGCAGCAAGCCAAGGAAAAAACAACCACGAGCCCAGCAATCCCCCACCCAGGCGGGCTGAAAGCTGTTTGCCCCCCGTATCAGGATGAAATAAAGCCCTTGTTTAGCAGAGCCCACCGGGAGGGACATTATGTGATTGACAGGATGTCTCAGCAGCTAACTCATTACACAGGCTCAGCTTGAAACCAAAAGTCATTTCATTCTGCCTGCACCCACGTGAAAGGCAGAAAAAGACTCTTTAATTGGGGTTATTTATCCAGCACCTCTCCCGTGCAGACCGGGATTCCCGGTACATGGACCTGCTCCAGCCCTGGTGAGGGTCTCCCACCCAGCCCCGCATCCCCCTCCCCATGCCCCAGCCACAAAGCTCAGCTGGGTGCCCTGGGCATCGCTGAACAGTGTTGGGATGCAGCAGGCAGACTGGAGGCAGGGAAGCCGTTTCAAAGCTATTCTCCCTTCCAAAGAAACCGGCTGATGAAGGGAGGGGGGGGGGGATGCTCTGTGCTTGAAGTTGCCTCCTCAGGAATGACACTAGCAGGAGCTCCCTCTCTTGAGGTGCTGAAGAATTCAAATTAAATAGAGCCACTGCAAAAGTGCCGGTGCCGACAAAGCCTCAATCACAGCCTCGGTCTTATTAGGCAGCAGGGACTCGGCGCGAGGTGGGAGTGCCGCTCTCATCACCTCTGCCTCTCCCCGACCTTTTTGCCTTCAAATATGTAAAAAAAACCCAACCCTGGAACCAGGGGGCATCTCCCAGTCCAAGCCTGGGTACCATCTCTCCAGCCAACCTGGACTGGGGGACTCCAGCACTGTTCCCCAGGGAGCACTTTGAACCCATGGTCACCCCAGTGCTAGGAGGGCTGGAGCAGATCCCAGTGCCTCCGGATGTCCCAGCACCCCCAGATCACGGTGGTGTCACAAGATACGGGATCGGGGTGCGCTGCGGGGAAATGCTCTGTCCTACTGAAGCCACCTCTGGAGTGCTGCGGGCTCGGTGCC
Source organism: Ceryle rudis (assembly GCA_033439905.1). NCBI lineage: Eukaryota > Metazoa > Chordata > Aves > Coraciiformes > Cerylidae > Ceryle > Ceryle rudis. Next base: position 28,603 of record JAAGNO010004427.1, on the reverse strand, counting down.
ACCTCCCCACACAGGGACCAACATCTTTGTCCACAAAGCTTCTGTCCCACAACACCCACCCAGCATCACGCTGGTTTAAAGAGCAATTATTGTGTAAACCCACCAGCCCCACTGGTTTAAAGAGCAATTATAGTGCAAACGTGGCTTTTATCTGAACAATCAATACTCGTATCTGGGAAAGCTTCCTGGTGGGGAGGGGGGAGGAAATAAAACATTGATTTTTAGTGAAAAGGCATATTCCATCATCCTGTGCCATATACCACGTGGAAAAGAATAAAAGAGAGGCCTGGACACAAACATCTGTCTCAGGACACAGTGAACTGGAATGAAAATGTGTTGCAATTGAAATCAGATGGGAAAGAAATCACCAGCACAAATCACATCAGCACCAGCGATTAGGGGAAAATGAACCCGCTGCCTTCAGAAGGAAAAAAAGTTCCTGATCTGCTGCTCCTGAGGAGGATGAGCTCTGTCCCAGCAGCCTCCCCGACTGCCCAGTTGTGGTTTCAACTGGAGCCAAACTGGTCAGCCAGAGCAAAGCCCCCCTGGGCTCAGCCTCCTCCAGCAGCAGCGGTGCTGGAGACCTCACCAAGAGCTCCCAGCCCCAACCCACCAGCTCCAAATCACAAACAAGACCAAAGTCTTCATTTATCCCTCTTTTTGGGGTGCATGCTCAGCTCCACAAAGGCATTCGAGCCCCTCAGCACCCACTGGTCCCAGCCAGGATACCAGGGTGAGGCCAGCCCACCAATTTCTTGCCATCTCTCAGCAGCTCAGGAACCATTTGCGCAGCCTTGCAAAGACAGGGATCCCTGCACCGGCGCTTCGTGCTTCTAGGTAATAAAAAGATGGCTTTTGGTGCCCCCCATGCCCCTCTTTGCCCCCAGAGAAGAGCTGCGGAGGGTTGCGCTTGCTCAGGGCAGACTCGAAGCAGAAGCAGAACCACGATGCTCCCAGCAGACCCCAACCATCACCAGAGCGAGGATGAAAAATCCCAAAGCAGCACAGGCTTTACTGCCATGGCTCCTTTGATGGCCACGTTGCAGAGAAGACAACGGGTCACCTGAAAGCGCCACCAGAACCGCACAGCAAATTACCTTAGCGACGTATATATGGATATACACATGCACATACACAGTGGAACTGGCATTAATCAGGCTGTAAATCTTATCTCATTATTAAACAAACCCCCCCCCGGTAATTCACATTTTTTTCCATGGATAAATGTGTCTTGTTGGAAGCACAAAACAGGCAGATATGTTATTCAATTACTACATCGAATAACAGAACAGTGAACAACTGCCACTCCATGACATCAACAACTATCAGAAAAATAATAGTG
>JAAGNO010004427.1:10591-20891 GCA_033439905.1 Ceryle rudis | reverse complement strand
GGAGCTGTGGTGCTGAGGGCCAGGGGTCAGTGGTGCCCTGGCAGTGCTGGGGGGGCGGCTGGACTCCATGATCCGAAAGGTCTCTTCCAACCAAAACAATTCTGTGATTCTAAAATCCATTTAAGGAGAGGCAATAGCTGCCAACAAGACATTTTGTTCCATGCTTTGGCAGCTACAATTCTATTAACCTCCACAACAAGGAGTGACAGCATGACTGCCAGTCCTAGACTGTAATTAGGGAGGGCCACCAAGGGTCAGCGTCACTGGCCACCTTCAACATGGCACATCTCGGAAAGGGCAAGGGCAGGGTTAGTGCTCACGGTGCCCACGCTGAAAATAAACTTATCTCAAGCTGGGCTGATGATTTCATTTCCCTGGTGAATGAAATATCTAATTATCAATAATTCACAGGCACAGACAGACGTGCAAGTGGTTTTGAGAACTAAAGTAGAAGCAGAAGGAACGATTCTTGGAGCCAGCAGAGAGACAGACCCAGCGAGGGAAGAGAAGGTGCACGTTGCACACGCGTGTGAAAACCAATCCAATTTCAATCACATACGTGACAGCCCAGGTGCCAGTTTAAGAGGGGCACTGTCCCCGTACACTCTGTGGTTGGTATATGACAGGATGCTTGCCTGGATGGAGCCCAGCTCTACCTATCCGGATGGACAACTCGCTCTCGTAGTCCAGGTGATGGGCAGGTTCACGCTCGTATTTTTCTTTCACCGCTCGCTGGTCGCAGCTCAAGGCAAACGCTGCGTGGGGAGGCCCGCTGAAACCCTGCAAGGCAAGGGAGAAATTGAAAGGTGTTTCCCACATCTCCCCTTCAAGCTTCTCCCAGCCCAAACCTCAAGGGTCAACCTGGCTTTTCGGTGTGGTTGGGAAGCTGATCGGGGTACGTGTCACAGCAGCTTCCCACTGTCTTTGGGCTCCCCTCTCTCTACAGGGTGCTTAGTTGTTCACATGCAAACGTGGGTTTCCAGCAGGAACATCAAGGATGGAGTTAACAAGGGCGAGAAGTGTTGGGCTACTGAGGGAAGACCAAAATTCAGGTGTGTTAACAGCAAGATGTGCAATTCCACAAAGAAACACAATTCCCTAAACGCAGCTCCCTCCAAAGCCAACCTGGAGACCACAGCAGACCAGGAGGGACATTCACTGCTGTCAGTGGGTCGAGTCGCTGGGTTGTCCTCTGCAGGAGTTTCGTTTGCAGTAGGGCACCGTTTCTTCAGCGCAGATTGAGCTTGCAAGGGAAGTAGCTTGTTGAAAATGGAACCCAGGCGAGCATCAAATGAGACGCTACGTTCACCACCACCACCCAGTCTTAATTCAGTGGGACTCGTCCAGAAGGCCTGATGAAACTTTGGACTCACTTGGAATAGATTCCTACACCATTTGTAACCTCCAGAAAGCTGAGAGGAGCGGCCAAAACCAACATTGTCCAGCTCTGTGTAAAGTCCGCAGGGAGCCCGAGCAGACGCCCTGTGGCGAGAGGGACCAGGCTGCTCCCAGGAGCAATTCCTGCCAACCTGGACGCGGCTCACGAAAACCAGACACGACTCAAGGTTACGCCAGAGTCTTTATCTGCGGTGGCCAACAAAAACCTGGCAGACGCTGTTTCTGCCTTTCCCCCACGACGCTGGACACGTGGCAAGAAGGTCAGTGTCTCTGGATGTCCCCAGGCTGCTCAAACCCACCCGGAGACAGCTACAAAACACAGAGTTAGAGGCGCAGCCGACAGAAGGGAACGTGTCCCACCGTGGTGGCTGTAGGACCTGGTGTCACCAGCTCCACCAAAACACCGGGAGCAGGACCCCAAGTCCCCATCTCCTCACAGGGCTGGGAACCACCCCAAAAGCATCTGCAAGGTCACCGGCCAGGAATACGGCCTCAGCCGTTGGATCGATGGCAGCAGAGTCAACGAACAGCCAGAGACGGTAACGAGAGACTTCACGGGTAAGGTCACGTTAAACACAAATAAAGGTTAAAGATGAATAACTAAATTGTCTCTTCTGCCATCATTTGCATAATACCGTCTGACCGGCGCTATTAATACTCATCACATCTTTGCTACCTGCTCTCTATTGCAGTTTAATCAGGTGCCTTCACCTCCATTAACCCAGCATTTACAAGGTGAGGTGCTCGTGTTTAATCCCCTGGGAAGAAGGGAGACCCACCCCACCGGGAGCCACCAGCAGCTCTGCACCTCGTCTCACGAGCGATAGCTGGAAGAGCAGGTAGAAACACGAGTGTTTTCTAGCACAGCCTGGGTGGTGTGACACAGGGAGGAAGGATGGGAGCTTCAGCACCACGACCTGACTTGGATATGGCAGGAAGAGGCCAAGAATGGAAGCTCACAGGCTCAACCTGCTGCTGGCTCTTCTGCAGCGGGGTCTCCCCATATCCCAGGGCGAGTCTGGTCTGGCTGAAGCTTAAGTGGTGTTCACCTCTGGAAAGTGAGTAGCATCGCTATCTGGAAAACACCGGCCCAAAGAGAAGCGAGGCTGGGAATTTGAAGCTGCAGAAGTAAAACCTCAACCCTTTGAGTGGGCAGGAAGGCTCCGCAAGCCTTGCACGGGGCTCTCCAGCCCTGTTCCAGTCACCAGCTGCCTCCCGTTTGCTGTTGCTCTCCCCTCGGATCTGGGGAACACCAGGGCTCACGGAGCAGCCTCTCCATCCACACAGCTCCTACCAGCACGTTGGTTAAATGAGCTACAAAACCTGCGACGTAGTCTTTACCACCACCACCACATTCACAGCTTTTCCCCAGCCCAAGGGCAGCTGCCTCTCAACTGGGTCACGTCATCAGAGGCAGGGAAGCGAGGCCAGAGCACAGCCAGAGCGCACAGGGCTCTGCGAGTCACAACAACCCAAGCGAGGGGAAAAGAAATCACTTGGAGGAGGAGCAAGCAGGTAGGTTCTGCTCAGCGTGTGCCCTCTGTCCCCACTGCACAGCTACTGGTGCAAACAAGCCAGGTCAAGAGCACTTGCCTCAAGGTCTGCAGCGCCGATGGGAAGCCTCCCACAGCTATTTTCTGTGCCACCGTTCTCGGCACACTAACCGCTTCTCAACGGGGTGCCCACGAATCCGCTCACACCGAGACGGAAGCAAATTTGAAGGCGTTTCAGAAGCTTTATTGTAAGGTCAGGTCACCTCCCTGTCGGTGGCACAAATACGCAGCAGCACCCGCAATTTGAAACAGTATTAGTGACCTTGAGCGAAGCGCAACGACTTCTTCCAACTGCGAGCGCTCTGAGTCATCTCAGTCCGGTCCCTGCACGAGTCCCTTAATTGGAACGTGTCAACGGGTTAAAACAGCATTAGAATGAGAAAAGTCAACCCACGTTAATTAGTTCATGCCAGTAATTAGCGTTATCTGAAATAACTGCGGGGGATGATTATTTCCAGAAGCAAGATGCAATGAGAAACTTGGATGGGGAGATCTTGGAGGAAAACTATTCTGGGACGCGGGAGTCCCCACCGCATTCGTGAGGGTCACTAGATTGCCACAGCCTCACGTGTAAAAGCGAACAAGAGGAAAAAAAATAAATAAATACCTTTTCAGCAAGAAAGAGCAGAACCCCGCTCCGCACAGCACCCGCCTGCACGGGCAGATCCTGCTTTTGTCACCCAAAAGCAGCAGCAACCCCGAGTTAATCTGTATGGAAATGTGCCCTTCTCCTGCCAGCATCCAGGAGCTGCGGCCACCAACCCGGTATCGATGGCATCGCCCTGGCATTGCAGGGACAAGGGGTGAGACAGGGAGGAGGAGGTAGCTGCTTGCTTCTGCACAAAGCAAGGCTTGCAGATGGTGTCCTGCTGCCCAGCCAGCCTCTTGAACCAGCTGAACCGAACCCAGTCTTAAAAAGAAACAAAGAGCGACTGACCCCTTTGAGAAATAATCTTCTCTTCTCCCCCTCGACCAATGATAGAGAATAAATTAATAAAGAAATCACAATGACAAAAGCTGATGGTCTGGCTTGGGGCAGATCACTCGGTTCCACATCTGGAGGTGTCTGGGAAGGTCGGTGACGTGCAATATCTTGCTGGCTTTAACCCAGCAAATACCCTCTGCAAAGCCACTGGAAACAAAGACCGTAATGCATCAACTAAAAAGGCCGAAAGCACCTCAACAGGGAAGAGAAGAATAAATTTTACTACCTTATTAAAAAAAAATAATGAAAAACGTTCCTCACTTATCCAGGAGCTAACGCAGAGACAATAAGGGGCAATAACAAGCGCTGATGGTGCCCAGAGGCTCCCATTTCACACTTATTAAAAGAGAACCAGTGATAACAGATCAGAGACCAGAAAGCCATAAGAAAAAAAGAAAAGAAGGGCGAAGAGCAAGGAGAGGAAGGGGAGACGCTGCACATCCCTGGCCCGTGTTTCTGCAGCCCCCCCGCCACAACCCAGGTGAGCTTGCGGCGAGCTTGTGGCGAGCTCTGCGCATCAGCCGCTCGCTCGGCTTTGCTGCTCCTTCTGCACAGAGCCCGGCATCTCTGGGGACAGAGACAAAGGCTGTGCAGCAACAAAGCAGCGAGTCCCCAGCTTTTCCGAGGCGGATAAATGGATTTACGGTCAAAGGATGAAATGGGATCGGGTAGGACGAGAGCTCCCTTAGCTCACTTGGTTGCCAGACAGCACCCATTTGCGCGCAGAACAACAGGGTGGTATTTTGTTCTCTGAGATAAACACACCAAGGGCTCGACCATCCCCAGTGAACCTCCGCTGGTTACAAATCCCCGCGCCGGCAGCGCCTGTTTGTAACCCACCGAGAGCTGCTGAACACGGTGAGCTGCTCCCCACCCTCCCTCAGCACCCTTTGGCTTCAGCTCGAGATCTTGGCCGATCACATCGCTCCCAAAGTCCCTGCAGAGGTGTCTGAGACAGCACCAGCAATCCCTGGAGAAGCTGGTGTGTGCCACTGGATGGGCCAAGCCCCCAGGAAGCAGCGTCCTGCACCAGCCCCACCGCCACGGGTGCAGAAGGCAGGTCCTGCTGCTCACACCCACACTCCTCTGAAGCTCTCCTCATTTCACAGAATCATTTGGGTTTTAAGACTGAGTCCAACCGCTCCCCCAGCACTGCCAGGGCACCACTGACCCCTGGCCCTCAGCACCACAGCTCCACGGGGGGGTTTGGAAACCCCTCCAGGGGTCACGGGGACCCCACCCCTGCCCTGGGCAGCCTGGAACAGCCCTGGACAACCCTCAAGGGAAAGAAATTGTTCCTCAGCTCCAACCTAAACCTGCCCTGGGGCAACTTGAGGGTTGCTCCTCCTGTCCTATTGCTAACCTTAAAAAAAAAAATAAATACAACTTTTAAATAATAATAATAAAAAGCCAAACACCACCTGGCCACTTTGCTTCCCATCCCACCACCGTGCCAGAGCAAGCTCCAGGCTGGAGCTCCTCACAAAGGCTTCGTGTTGCTCTGCAGGACCTTCTGAGCTCATTAGAAGAGCACAAAGAGCTGGGCAGGTGAGGATGTGCCTGGGATGGGGTTCAAAGGCTGTGGCGAGTTGTGCTGCCAGAAGCTGGGATGTCACCAAGCATCCCATCAAAAAATGGTCAGCCAGCTCCCCATTCCCCCAGCGCAGCAATCCCTCCACCCAAAAAAAAAATAAAATAAATGTGTCTCCCCACCTCTTCTGGGGGAAAAAAAAGCACAGGCTGGGTCAATACTGAGCTGGCACGAAGGGAAAGGGTTGGCAGATGCGCATCATGGCACCTCTTAAAGCCAGGACCAGTTGCAATCCCCCACTTGAAACAGTAAAATCAACAGCTTAAGTGTAACCCTAAATACTCCACACAATAAAAAAAGGCCCCTCCCTCCTCAGGGCTGAAGTGGGTGCAGTCACATTTATGAGTAACAGCATCCAATACGCAGCTCCGGGACACCAGCAAATTCCCCTTCTTTCCATTCCCACAGTGCCCAGCAGCCCCACTCCCCAGCACAGCCCAGTCCAGCTGCTCGAGGTCTCAACTGGGTCCTACCAGCAGCACCCAAAACCGCTTTGATCGGACACTGTGCCCTCATAAACGGGGAGTAAAACCTGGGATCACTGCTACGACTCCTGCTGCCAGAGTAACAGCCAGGACCTCCGCTGCCACAACAACAGAGCCCCGCGTAATGAAGATGGAAAGCCAAATTTATTTTCATTTGGTGGTTTAAGAGTCTCCAAATGTTCCAGGTACATCTCAGTTTGCATTTTAATTTGGAGATTGCTAACAGGGGAGCAGCAGAGATGGGCAGGGCAGACAGAAAGGCACCTCAGTGGCAATTCTTTTTGGGCTCGCTAACGAGAGCTGGGTCTGTGCCATCTACTGCCTTGCAGATGGATTTCTTCTGTTTTCCCTCTAGAGTTTAACTGCCTGAACTTCATAAAACCTAAACCACAGCACGTGCAGCCAGCGGCCGTGACCAAAATCACCCTTGGAAGCCTCAAAGGGCTGCCAAATACAGTGGCAGGAGAAGAACCACCGCACTGGAGAAGGCAAGTGGAAAAGGTGAGCATGCCAGAAGCATCGCATGAGCTGCTGGTGGACACCAGAGGCTCTTGGGGTCCACAAATCCAACCCAAACCTTCATCCCAGCCAGGTTCCAAATACACCCTTGTTCCACCAGGCTACCAGCAGCAGCAGAAGCTCCGGAGCTGAGAACTGGTCAGGATTGCATCCCCCACCAGAGAGGGGACTGGATGGGACTCGCTCCTCGGTGATGGCCGGAGCTCCTCTGGAGATCCACCAGCACTGACTCGCTCACCGGGGAGGGGCGAGGTGACCCTGAGTCACAGTTTCAGCCTATAGGAGCCAAATGATCAATCCAGCACTTGCTTAACACAAGAGCATCCTCATGAAACCCCGTTTCCCGAGGAGGAACGGACCCCGAGGGCCTGATCCTGCAGGGATCAACATATTCCCGAAGCTGCAGCAGCAGGCACGGGGTGGGGGGTGGGGGGGAGGCCCAGGGGCTCCCCACTTCCCACGCCAAGCATCTTCCATCTGGCTCCTCCAGCCCCGCATCCTCCCCCGGCCCAGCACGCAGCCCGTAGCTATGGCAGCGCTGCCGCGGGAGTTGGGAGGGAAAGGTTCAGCCAGAGACAAAAAATTTCAGCGTTTTGATGGCAGAACTGTTCCGGCAGAGCCCGGCCAGTAGATCCCATCAGCCTCTCTCCTCCTGCCGGCGTAAGACACCAGAGCCTGCCCCTAATAACTGCAAACAGGGCAGCTTAAGTGGATATTATGGAAGGCTGGTTATCAGCTTATCTGTAACTAATGCAATATTATTGCGAGTACATTTTATTCACTGCTAATTATCAGCCACTCAGATAACTCATAAATTCTTGAAAATTGCAAACAGCAGCTTTAATCACCAGCCTCTGCTGATGGGCTGCGAGGGCGGGAGGAATAAATCAGCTCCCTTCTGTGTCACCAGGAACCTGGGGACAGCCAGGGTGTCCCCAGAGGCTCCCCTGGGAGCTGCCCCATCCGACAGCAACCGAGGGGAGACCCCCGGCAGCACCGAGAGCCGCAGCTCTCCCACGATCCGACAGCGCCGAGCACTCCCCGAAACACCACGGCTGGCAGCCTGGGGGAGGGTGGGAGGGAGGCAAATTAATCAAAACTCACCCCAAAACCTCAAACGAACCCAAGCCACCCTCTCTCTGTAAAGCATCCCGCTCTGCGGGGACACCGGCACGGACCGATCCACCTTTTTGGTCCAAGCAACGCTCGTAATAAAACCAAACCTATGGATTTTAACTCGTCGGCACAGCTGGGGCTTTGCCCTTTCCAGGAGGGAGGAAAAACAAAGTGGGAATGTTGCTGGCACCAGGTCTGGGAAGGCAAGAGCTGCCCGGGGGAGGGAACACAGGCACAATTCCCAGGCTCCTTGGGAAACCCGGGAGGTTTGTTACAAAACGTGCTGTTGTGCAACAGGGACGTTGGACACAGGCAGAAAGGAGGTCGCTTTTTGTAACCTCAGCCACTATAAAAACAAAAAAAACCACAGGAATGTTTTCACTGCTTTCGCCACGTAACCCTGAAAAAAAAAAAAACCCACAAAAACACACACACAAAAACCCGAACAGCTTGTTAAACCAACAGAACCCACCTCTGCAGCAGCAGGAGACAGGTTTCGTGTCACCAACCTCCTCAGAGAAACTTCAATAGACAAACAGCAAGTTTATTTTTCACCGGACTGGTCGCTCCAGGCAGAGTTTGAGAGCACACAAGTGCTGCCCACCAAAACCAGTTCCTTTTTTTTTTTTTTCTTTCCTCCCCTAAGAAATATTTTCCTAAGGAATATTATTTCCCTAAGGCTATTTTCCCAAGGGCTTCCCCTCACCTCACCACCACCCCGACGCTCGCTCGGCAGGACACGGCAGAGAGGTTTGCAGCCTCGCCTCAGCGCTACAATACGAGGCTTTAATTGTTAGCAATAAACCTTGAAGCCTCAGATGGGATTAACAAGAGCTTTTTCTCCACGTGCTTATTAAAGTCTAATGGAGAGCAGCTTCGCCGCTTTCCTCTCTCCCTGCCCCCTTCCCACCTTGTATATTTGTAGCGTGGCAACACGTATTTTGACAGCCCGTTATTATGCAAGGCTTTTTTTTTTTGCAAGGGTAAGAGAAAAAGCAAACAAAACTTCAATTAACAGCTCATTTTGACACGATATACTCCTCGGTAACGATTTGCTACCGGTGCAGAGGGAATTAACGGGAAAGGGCGAACAAAGCGGGGTGGGATGTCAGGAGTCCTAGGAGGGGGTTGCCCAGGGTTCCTCAGAGGGCTCGGTTACCGATCCATCACCCAGCCCCACGGTGCCAGAGCTGCCTAATGACATTACATTAAAACACAACTTCCTTTCAAGCCCTAATTAGCGGCGTGGACGTGCGCAAGGCGGCCGGAGGAGCAGCGCTGCTGGGGCACGGCCCCTTCTCCCTGCAAACCCCCACCCAGCATCGCAGCCCTGCGGGGACCCAGCCCATGGCCAGCTCCTTCCCAAGGACGTGGTTTCTGCTGGTTTTTGACTCCTCTCCATCTCTTGCACATCCCATAATTACCAAAACAGCACCAAAGCCCAAGAGAGACTCCTCTGCTCGTCTGCAGGAGCCGCGGCAGAGCCGGGGGAGCCTCGACCACTTTCCTGAAGCACAGCACTATAAATCCACGGGAGAGGCCCCTTCGTTCTCTTTGGCTAATGCAATTAATTTGTTAATTCATTACCGAGGAGCGGCGTAATAAGGGACAAGGCACTTCCTGATTACCACCGACCAGAAGCGAACCGACTTCCCTGCCTTAGGAAGCTCAGGACGGTCCCATGGGGAGCTGCTGAATTCCCAGCTGGCAATGGGTTGGGTTCCACTCCAACCAGTCCCACGGGCAGGGCTCGTCCTCAGCTTTAACTTGCGGGGGTGCTGGACTCCAACCAAAAGCCCAGAAACCAAGCTCTGAAATCAGCCCTCGTAGCATTTATTTGTATGTGTAGTGTGCACCTCACCTAGAAAGTCTTGATAGTCCTTAGAAAAACCAAAACAAAACAAACCACCAAACAAAAAAAATCCCACATTTGAGATGTAAACCAACAGCACGACACCTTCCTGAGCCTGCAAACAGCCCGAGACTTGAAGAGGAGCCTCATCCAGGCAGCTTTCCAGTTTGCATTAGCTCTGCAGCCTGCGGACAACAGATTAAAGTCACATCGCCTTCACCACCTCGTTGATATTTAGAGCACGATGAGGGAAGACAAGAAAATACACCAGGAAGATTTTCACACCCGGAGCATAGCACACGCCGACTCGCACACCCCGTGTCCCAGCACAGGCACGGCCACGCCACTCCCTGGCATCGAGTGGGTGCAAACACAGAGCCACCATCAGAGGAGCCTCCAGCCAGGCTAAGCAGGAAGGAACAAAAAAGCGCCAGTTTTTCCCCAAATCCCCAGCAGCGTGCCACTCTCTGGTAGGTCATCAGCCTATTAATAAGGCATAAAATTCCACTGGATTAAGAGCAAATGTCTGTTTTACACCACCACGGGCAGCCACCTGCAAGCACCACATAGAGTTGTTTGCACCAAGAGCAGCCACTGAGCGTCACCCGTCCGCCTGCACTTGCTGGGGATGAGGGGATTGTTCTTCCCGGGGACATCCGCACCCAAGAGGTGCCAGACTGACCCTTCACAGCTCGGCTTCAAAGCAGACATCGTGCGATAGAACCACAGGCTGGTTTGGGTGGGAAGGGACCTTTCAAGCTCATCCAGTCCAACCCCCTGCAGGGAGCAGGGCCATCTGCA
>JAAGNO010004426.1:39423-52186 GCA_033439905.1 Ceryle rudis | reverse complement strand
CGAGAGAAGAGAAGAAAAAGACGAAGAAAAGAAAAGAAGACGAGAAAGAAGAAAGGAAGGAAGGAAGGAAGGAAGGAAGGAAGGAAGGAAGGAAATGCAGGGAAATAATTTAAAAGTCTAGTGCAAACATTTTATTAACAAGCAGACAGAATATTATTTTATAAACATAAATACATTTAAAGATTACTAGTAACTTTTATAAATTCAGCAGCATTTCTCAAGCTGTTGGGAAAAATTATTTGGTGACAGTATATTAGTGCTAAATTTTGTCCAAGCCTCATTTATTCCATTTAAATTCTCCTCACATGTGCAGGTGGGAACCTCAATATGAACACAGGTTCAAAGCAAGAAGTACGTCAGTCCAAAGTAAAGCCTTCGTATTGTTATTTAATTATGACAAGTGGATGTACTTAATTTGTCATCCTGTCTTTGAGCAGACTAGGTCTAACCTTTAGCCTGAATTTTATATCCTGTGGTTATCTAAAGCAGTCTGCTCTTGGTCTGCGGTCAGTTCTAGCTGTGGAGGTGAAAAGTTAATTCTTTCTGTAGTCTCTTGTCTATGACCATTTCCTTTAATTCATCTTTCCTTGACATTTCTTTTTGGCCTTAGCATAAAAGCTGAAATTATACAGCATCCTAAGGCCTACTGAAGATCTACAGCAGTATCTTATCACAAACACATCCCCTCAATCATTCTCTATATACCTTTCTTTGTTTTAAGTTTAAGAGCAGTCTTCATCCTCTGAATTATACACACATGACATAATAGCATTTCGGTCTGTAACTGGGGTCCCAGTTACTGCTAAAAGCTAAATGGATTTTTGTGTCCCATCTAGTTCTATTTCTATAACGAAAAAAATCAGATTGCAGAGAAAATTGTTCTGAGAGATGAAATTAAAATGCAGGAAACTCTGATATCCAAACTTCTGCTTTACTTATTAGGCTTTAACCTGCTTTCTAGTGACATTTCTGAAAAAAATTAGAGAATGTCTACTGAGAATACAGAAAAGTTTAAAGTCAGTAGGAATTGGGCCCAAACTATGTTAGTTGCCTGTTTCTGAATAATGCCAGGCTACCACCTGTCTTTGAGTGTGTGTTAGTATTATTCAGTTTGAAAGATCTTGACCATTACAAAGCAACTTAGAACCAACTCCTGCAAACATTTATGCTGATGTACAGTTGTAGATAATCCTATGGGCTCAGTGTGATTGTCTTTCTGCCATTAATCCAACCATAAGTGTTTGAAGGATCAGACTGTTAGCTAAAAGAGTAAATAGATGCTGTAGGCTCAATTTCGCCCCAGACTGCTGTTTGTGTCAAAAATCATTGTGCACTTCAACCTGACCACCATCAGACTCTGATTTGTGTTATAGCAGAGGAATATGATGGTTGGGAAGTAGGTGATCCAGCACAGCTGCACCACAGTAGATCAGGATGGGATCTCAAAGGAAACAGAGAACTCTACCCCTTGCTCCTACTTATACACTATTATGCATGCAAGACAGAGTTTCTAAGTAGATGAGGGACTGACTGTATGCCTATTCAGCATCATAACTGTGCACCAGTTCACTCTATCTGGAGCAGGTAATCAAAGAGCTGGAAAGCAATGATAACACTGGTGCAGAAGCAGCAAGCTTCCCTACAGCTGCTGCGGGGTTAGGAGGTGCTCTCCCATTTGGGAGAGCTGAATTCCCTGAACTGTCCTGGCAAATCTGCCCCTGACTGGCCTAGCACCAGTAGAAACATGCCTTTTTTGTGTTTAGCACTTTTCCTTCCATTATCATCAGGTGGTTAATTATATTGCTTTGTTGGTGAAGGCTAGACAAATGAAGTAAATATATATATTTCATACAGATTTTTTAATACCTCTGACCTTATCAGAACATTTATCATAGAACCTTAAGATACCTATGTAGGGACACAGCAACTCCCTTCCCTCACAGTTTGTATACTATTACCACTTCACACTCCCTGCCTTTAAATGAATAACTTGACAGAGTCTTTTCCTCTCCATGTAGGTGATTATTCTAAGGAGGAATACTTTTGTTTCAGGTAAGGTGGGCATTTGTTTTAGTTTGTTTGTTTTCTCACGGTGTTTGTTTTTTCTATATTCTGCCTTTCTATATATTGTACTTTTTTATAAAAGTACCAAGTATCATTCTCTGGAATATCTTCCTATCCTCCTTTCAGGAAGTCCGTAGGATGTTACCATGCCTCATAAATTCAAATCAGACCTTGAAACTTTAATTCTTCTAATCTTTGATCCCATAAATTATTTTCAGTGGTTTCTATCCAGTACTATTTCTCTCTTGGAGCAACAATCATTCCAAAACAGCTAATACTTATCTGATAAGAAGTTTGCCAGAAGCAAACCAAATAATTTGTATGTGGCATGCTAGAACTGTGTAAGGAGAACATATTACTGCCCACTCTTCTGCTTATTATTCTGTGGTGATGGAGTCCCCTCTGCTCTCTTTTTTCCAGTCTCTCCCTTAATCTTTGTTATAACATTATATAAATTGTTTAAAAACATATCAGGAAAATATACAAGCAAGTTCTGTGTTAGCTTGTTTTTGTTTTGTGGGGTATGTATTAAAAAAAAAATAAATTAAAATGAAGGAGATTCTTCCTATGTCAAATCTAGTTGGACAGGAGCCTGAGGAAGAACTGCTGCCGATGCTGCTGTTTATGCAGCAGAGCCCCAAAGTAGCAAATCACAGTATCAAGCCACACTGATGCATGATGCTCACTCACTGAGGTGAATATGATGGCTATATAGTGTAGTAGGTTCCTCTGTTGGATCTGCATTCCTGTGGGGACACTAATATTTGGAATTGCATTGAAAAGTCATTCTTTAGCTTTCAAGGGCATATGTCTGAACTTGCATGGAAGATCTCATCCTTTCATTTTTTCCAGTGATGAATGACCACTGTGCAATGAAAATCACAATATTTTTTATTGGCAGCCACTATACTGGCAAAACTTTATACTCTAAGCTCTCTCCATGATGTAGCATGCATTTCACCCTCATTTGAATGTGGTCAGAATATTATGGAAGATTAAAGCTTTCTCTTTTAATGGAAATGTTTTTAACGATGTTTACTTTAATTAAGAGCCAAAGCTGAACAGCTCCTTGACAATGCCCTGAACTCTCATATTTTTTTTTGTGCTGAATAAGATAGTTAAAGTTATCTGCTCTTCACTTTAGATGAATAGATGAGAGAAAATGATAAAATGCTACTGCTGACATCACTTACTACTTCATTTCCAGGTTTCATTAACATTTGTGTGACAGCAGTCCAGGGAATACACAGTAAAGAAGTGAATCTTGGGTAGTTTTTATGTCCTTATCTTTTTTTTTTTTTTAATAATAAAATAAATACTTCATATTATAATTAGTGTGGTCCACAGAAACATTCTGACTAAGACCTGAGAAAGCTGAAGGACTGTTATCAGTGTTCATTCATTGCCAGTAAGAGTATTAAACTTAGTATGTGGCTGGATTTTATCATCTTTAAAAAATGGCATGTGATAGTTCATTCCCTGAAGAACTTTACTGAGTCAATGCAGATACTCATAAATATTACACATCAGTAAGAACAGAAAAATTAACTAATAAAATCGAGGTACCAATCAAGGCACAAAGAAGAAAGATGAAAGACAGATCTTTATGAGAACAACTGTGAAATATTTGCCCTTTATCTTCACAGAAGTTTTGTATAGGAACATAATGACCTTTGCACCCAACTCCACAAAGGGACAGATTTTCAGAAACTTAAAGATTCAGCTGAGGATGAATTCCAAGTACTTTGTACAAGTGCTCAAAATGATGTAAAATCAACACATTTGTGAATAACCAAGAAACACACATTAAATCACTGCTACATCCAAGTGCTGCAACATTGTTATTATTAATATATGGCTCAATGCAATATATTCAACTGTTCTCAGGAAAAAAAAAAGGTTTACTGGGATGTTCAGAGCTGAAAAGATATTTGACTATTCATATCTCTTTTTTATTAGTAGTATTTTCATTTAGTCTTTACAGCAACATCTCTAAAATCAAAATGTTACAAGATGCCAAAGGTGCATAGCAGACTGTGAATCTAGTAATAAGAATTTGGTAGACCAGGTCGGATTTACCTAACCAGATCTAGTTATAAATTCTGTGTGATAATTATCTTATAAAATGTTTTAAGCATTGGCTTTCTATTTGGAGAGGCTGAAAGTGTATGGCTATCCAAGAGCTACTCCTGTCAGTAAGAAGGGCACTTTTGATGCATAGGTGGTAACTGGGTATTTAAGTATTTTTTTAACAGTACTTGGTGGGACTTCCAATTCTTGATCCCAGGCTCAGACCAGAAACAACTTGAGAGCACCTGAATGCTACTACAGCAGACCAGATCATGTGAAATGTAGTAGGCCAACATTCATGTCTCAGGAATGCCATCGTAACTAAAGCTTTCTTGTTGGTATGCTCCTCAGAATAAACAGCAATGGAAAAGGAAATCTCCTGTTTGTAAGAGGAGACTCTTCAGACTCACAGAAGACTAGTATAACAGGGTAGAGGATACCAGCTGTTGTGTTTTGTTGCTTTTTAATTGGTAAACAGAGGACCCCCATTTCCAATCTGTTAATTCAGTGACTTTCACAGGCACTAATCACATTAAAATAATATGGAGAAATGTTTTCTATTGACATTGTATCATTCAATATATCAGAGGAATGTATTTGCTTTTCATGATTTTACTATATATCCTGGCAGCAAAGCAAATGTGATTTCTTTGACTGATGGCTTGTTGCATTTGTGTGCATATTTAATCAACAGTAAACTCAACATATAAACAGTATATATATCTATGGAGTCACAGTCAGCCACACTCCTGTCAGCTAAGCCAGGGTAATTCAAGAATGAATGACACTGAAGTCAGTGGAGTTCTCTGGATATACAGTGGTGTAGCAGGGAGCAGAATCTGTTCCTCTCTCTTCAGCTGATGAAATACCACCCCAGTGTACATGAATAAGGACCCCAAATTAAAATCTCTGGTCTTTAAGTATATTTGAATTTCCTACATCTGCATTTTGACTTTAAATAATTTGAAAAGAGAAAAGAACTATTTTATAGTTTAAGACAAGGCTTCAGAATGATTTCAATTAATTAACTGGGGGGCTGAGGAAAATTATGCTGTGAAGTTCTTGTGGTACAGACAGCACAAGTCCCAGTGGCTCCAACCACTCTTTTTGGGGAAAGAGATCTTTGTGCCTCCCTGGCTCCCCTCAGGGACAAACCAGGTACAGGAGTTGAAAAGCCCATCCCCTTCAGCCTTGCAAGCATGACTAGCACCATAAGGATGGCAACTTACAGTCACAGAGGGGAGGTAGCAGTGACTTTACTTCCTCTCCATCTAGGAGGTAGCATTCTTCCTCAGGAAAGGGATAATGTCTGGCCTTGAAATTATGTTGCCCTTAAATGGAACAAGATGGACCCTTCCTTTGAGCTGTGTCTTGTAGCATGTTGCGGTAAAATTCCAAGCGCACTGATCACTTTACAGTTATGCATCTTTACATGCTTAGTTCCAACACAGGTTGATTCAATAAATGACTTTTATTCATTCCCAAGATTCACACTTAGCTATTCAATAAGGGCTTTAACGAAATGTTTTCATTGTAACAAGTAAAAAAAAAAAATAGTGTAATGGGCATTGATATATAAAATCCCATTTACATAATAAGGTCATTCAAATAAATCTAGCATGAAAAAACCAAGTACTCTGTGAAGTCCCAGTAGGAACTTAAATGGAGAGTGTGAATTTAGAGAAATGGTCTACATTTCTTGACTGAAGTGTGGCGTCTTCCCTTGCCTCACCCGAGTAGAGTATGTTTTACTGAGGTGCCTACTGGGTCTGGGTGTAGCAGGACTTTCTGCTACTGATGTGTCATCTGTACACAAAAATGTGTGTTAATGGATATACTAAGCAATTTAAGAAGTTCCCATCTACAGGGAAGTTTAAATGTCTTTGAAATACTAGCTCAGCCATGGCAAAGTTTCTCACTGGTAACTAGCCCTCCCTGCCCTTTTCTAACAGTAAAACATCCTCTCCTTTAGAACAGAAACTTATAGGCTTACATAAATGTGTGTTAAAGTCTTGTGGCAATACTTACTGTTTAAAGACAGCATGTCTGAATGTATTCTTAGCAACTCAGTGGCACAGCCTTCCTTGATGCTGTTTTAAGAAGTCCTTGATGCAGGCAGACATTGAAAAGACTGCACCAGGAAATCTTTCAGAGTGTTCTGTTTTTCAGAATATGAACACAAGCAAGTTTGCACAGGACTCAGACTTGACATCTCACATTCAGAGAAGCATGACAAAACCAATTCTGTCCTGGCTTGAAGGGTGAGGGTGCACAAAAAGTGCTCCTATGTCTACCACAGCTAGGATTTATTTACTATGTTTGTGGATCCAGGTTAACACTTCACACTGCATGGAAGCAATGGACCCTTGTGTGAAAAGATTTTCTGCACTCCCCTTATGCCTGATCAGTGTTTAACCAGCATCTGTCACTCCATAGAATAATAGAATTATTTTGATAGGAAGAGACTTTTAAGATCATGAAGTCCAACTATTAGCCTATCACTGCCAAGTCCACCACTAAACCATGTCCCTGAGCACTAGTTGTACATCTTTTAAATACTTCCAGGGGTGGTGACTGCATCTCTCCCTTGGGCAGCCTATTCTATGCTTTACAACCCTTTCAGTGAAGAAATTTTTCCTAATGTTCAACCTAAATCTCCTTTGGCACAACCTGAGGTGATTTCCTCTTGTCCTGTCACTTGTTACTTGGGAGAACAGACCAAACCCTATCTTGCTACGACCTCCTTTTAGGGAGTTGTAGAGAGCAACAAGGTCTCCCTTGAGCCTTCTTTTTTCCAGACTAAACAATCCCAGTTCTCTCAGACGCACATCTAAGACCTGTGCCCTCATCTTTGTTAGTGTCTTAGGTATGCCCTTGGTTAAATTTCTCTGACCAGAAACCAGTGCAAGTAATACCTTTCCAAGAACCGGATGGATTTATTGAGTGGACCTAACACTTTCTTCCCGTTGAATCCTCAGATCTTTAGGCTGTCATTCCAAAATACCGCAGTGAATCCTGTGAGGTTTGCAAGCCTATTGCTCCACAGTCTAACTCCCTCCTGAATCTAGAATTTAAACTGTAAAACCTAACACAAGAGCTCTGTGAATAGATGCCTAGAGTATTGCTTTAGGGTACAGTGTTATACCATGCTGATATGCCTTTACTGTGCTTATAGTGGGTAATGATCACAAGCTATATGTCAGAAACATTTTTACAAATCAATGCAAAATGACTCTGGTGTGTGCTTCTGTCCAACACTTTCAGAAGTGATGGAGAGATCAAATATCTCATCACATCCTATCACTCTAGTCCTGTCCTGACTGGCTACACATTTGTATCATAGAAACATAGAGTCATAGAAATGTCTGGGTTGGAAGGGACCTCTAGAGGTGATCTAGTCCAACCCCCCTGTCGAGAGCAGGGACATCCTCAACTAGAGCAGGTTGCTCAGAGCCTCGTCAAGCCGCAGTACCAGTAAGACTCAACAATTCAGAGAAATGTGAGAGAAATAGATAAAACAACATTCCTAGTCCATATCTTCTGTTTTGCACTGGCACTACAGTGCCCATCTTTTCTGGTGAAAGTACTTGCCCTTGTTCTAGACTGTTGTCCCTGCTGACTAAGACACGCTCACTCTTCCCAGATCATGAGATCAATTAATCATAAACACTGGAAAACTACATTTCAGTTCCTGCTTTCTGAGTAGTCTTTGTATGGGGAGACATGCAGGAGTACCAAACTGCATGATTAAACAGGATGCTACAAGATCTTTTGATAGAAAGAAGGGAAATAAGATTGGAGAAGGACAAAAGGACACAGAGGAGGAACCCTCTTCAGAGGGTAGCTGGATGTTGCAGTCATTGCATCACCAGAGTCACGTCTTTAATGTCTACAAACTGCAAGCTGTTATGCTATGATTGCAGCAGAATAGAAAGTAGACAGTGCTGAAATGGAGAGCAGTGTTACTCCACCCACACATGAAGGAAGAGAGGTCACACTAAAGTGAAGGGATCACTTACTGTGTTAAAAATCTTAGTATTTTATTAAATGCTGCTGAGATAGACGTTTGCTTAAGACAAGTTTCCTCCCTTTTTTTTTTTTTTTTCTCTCCATTTTATTAATTTATTGATTCTCTATTTGAGGAGACTTGCCAAAAGATTAGTCAGCATAGTCCATATTTGTCATATATCCAGGATGAAGTTGGCAAGGCAAATGGAGAGAAATTGATACACACAAGTTTTGTAAAGAGGTCAGCTGGAAAAGGGCTGCATTGCTCAGGAAGATATGTTACACTCAGCTCACCTCACTTTTCAGAGAAAGACAACTTCTCAGAAGTACAAAAACAAGAGCCATTCCTCAGGCATGTAAAATATTTCTTAGTATTAAGGGGTTTTTTTTTCCTTATACATAATGAATGCTATTAATTTCTTCTTTCTTCAATGAAACATAGCCATCTTTCAATATTCTATCAGGGAATCTTATTGACATGTTCCCTGAAGTTCTCTAATGACTTTTCAACACATTTTTTATCTGCAGCAATAAAAAAACCAGCACATTGAACCACTCTGGCTTTCAGTCAGTTAGGCCTTTGCCAGCATCATTCTTAGTGCACAGTGTGTGCCAGTTCTCCTCTACCTCCCTGGCTGATATACTTGCTGGCCTGCATAGTCTTATCTGCAAAATATAATATCTCTGCCTTCTTTCCCTTCTCTCTTAGCCCTAGTAAATACCCTAGTAAATAATAATATCTCAGTGCCAATGAGCTCACCTAGGGACCTAATTTTTTGTAGTGCGATCCTCTGTAGAAGTAAAGTTTGTATTGACATTTCTTCTCCATATGTCCCTGGACTAGATCAGCATATCTCTAGCACTCATGCCCTCTCTTGAGTCACCTCTGTTTTGAAGATGTTGTGATGGTTCTAGATTTGGATAATGTTTGGCATTGCTTTTCACTAACCAAAACATGTTTCCAAATCTTATGTGTTCCTTGTAGCTTGTGCTATGTGTAAAGATCCCAGAAAAGACTACTTCTGCCCCCAAAAGGATCTTGAAACAAGGAATAAATATGCAAGTTCAAAGGGTATGGTCTGAGAGTAAGGAATCCCAGCCTCCACTGTCCTAAGGGATCAGCTGGGTCTAGTTGGAGGCCTGTATCTAGTGGAGTCCTACAGGGGTTGTCACCAGGACCAGTACTATTCAACACATTCATAAATGACCTGGATGAGGGAGCAGAGTGCACTGTCAGCAAGTTTACTAATGACACAAAACTGGGAGGAGTGGCTGACACACCAGAAAACTGTGCTGCCGTTCAAAGAGATCTAGACAGGCTGGAGAGTTGGGCAGGGAGAAACCTAATGAAGTATAACAAGGGCAAGTGTAGAGTCTTGCATCTGGGAAAGAATAACCCCATGTACCAGTACAGGTTGGGGACTGACCTGTTAGAGTATAGCACAGGAGAAAGGGTCCTGAGGATCCTTGTGGACAGCAGGATGACCATAAGCCAGCAATGTGCCCTCGTGGCCAAGAAGGCCAATGGCAACCTGGAGTGTACTAGAATGGGTGTGGTTAGTAGGTCTAGAGACATTGTCTTCCCCCTTTACTCTGCCCTGGTGAGACCACACCTGGAATATTGTGTATAGGTTTGGGACCCTCAGTTCAAGAAAGACAGGGAACTGCTCAAAAGAGTCCAGCACAGAGCCACAAAGATGATTAAGGGAGTAGAGCATCTCCCTTATGATAAAAGGCTGAAGGAGCTGGGTCTCTTTAACATGGAGAAGAAGAGACTGAGGGGTGACCTCATTAATGTTTACAAATACGTAAAGGGCGAGTGTCAGGAGGATGGAGCCAGGCTCTTCTCTGTTATGTCCAATGATATGACAAGGGGCAATGGCTGCAAACTGGAGCATAGGAGATTCCAAAGAAATTTAAGGAAAAACTTTTTGATGGTGAGGGTGACAGAGCAGTGGAACAGGCTGCCCAGAGGGGTTGTGGAGTGTCCTTCCCTGTAGACATTTAAAACCTGCCTGGATGCATTCTGGTGTGACCTACTCTAGGTGGTCCTGCTCTGGAAGGGGGGTTGGACTAGATGATCTTTCGAGGTCCCTTCCAACCCTTTACACTCTGTGATTCTGTGATTAAAGAGCAAGAGAGGAGGGTCTTGGAGTATGTCTGTTTGAAAAGAGGCAGATTACTGCTAGGAATTGTTTTGCACTGACATCCAAAGCCTTTGCTATGAATGCTAGCAGTCTGCACAGAATGAGGTCCTATTGCGAAGGCCTAAACTCCATCTAAACACCCGCTGCTTCCTACTGCAGCCTCGTGCTTTGCTTGTGCTTTCTGAATCACTCAAAAGCATTTAGCTCTCTTCACTAGCCCAGCACAGGGTCATATGTGGAGTACAGCCAAATATTTACATTTCATTCTGCCTGCTCTTCAGATTTTAAAATGTCCATCACTTCCTATATCCATGTACCCATTATTCTGAGATCAATATGTGACCTCAGATTTTAAGGCCAGAAGGAGCTTTTAGATCACCCAGTGTGACCTTGTTTATGATTCAGACTTTATAATTTCATCCTATTCTCCCTGTGTATGTGAAAGTATAATGCACATTCTTAAGTAATTGCTATGCATAACATGTGGTGTTGTGTAATTTAATAAATAATAATAAAGCATATCCAAATGGCACCTCAGTATAAAAGAAGACTGAGTTCACCTTGCAATACTATTGGCCAACAGAGAATTTCAGGCATTTTCTGGAAAGTTTAATGGAAGCTTTAAAATTTGGAAAGCATGCTTCTTTGTGTAAGAAATCCTCCATTTCTCATCATGAGTTTCTCAGAAACCATTAACATTTTTTATTTAAAGTAATAAGCTCAGAAGAAGGGGATATAGCCATGAGATAATAGCCTTTGTGAAATCACTAGGTGTGCTAAGGTGAATCCATGGGTACTCAACATAATGACAGGATCATCAGCTAATGCCTACTTTTATAGAGTTTTAATATTCTAATCACTTTTCCAAGAAATAATCTTTATATTTAAAGGTATAAGGACAGTCTTAGAGGCAAAAATGTTAAAATAATATTATGTTACTCTACGAATCTTGTAGACAATTAGTTTTAATAGAACCTAATACACCAATCTGATTCACTAAGACAGTGAGATTTGCAGTGAAAAAATTATAGAGGCTATGCCTGCTCGTTATATTTCGTCTCTAAACCAATTCACCTTCTCTTCCTCAGAGTCCTCAGCCTCCTCAGCCTCCTCTTCTTGGTGTCTCAATTAGGACAGCAAGGGAGCCCAATGGTCCATTGTGGCTGGCATAATGATTAAGCTCTCCCCATGCCTGGGGTTCCAGAATGTACGTGGAAGTCAGAACACACGTATTTGACTCCAGACTATCACTTGCATTTCATTCCTGTAAAAGAATCCCTATTCCTACCTACCTAAAAGACAAAGATTTATCTATCCCTGAGTGTCAGAAGTCTTAATGAAGTCATGATTGTGCAGAAGGTTTGACACCTCCACCAGTACAAATATATGTACAATGTGCTTTCCTTAGATGGCTTGTGAGGAAAAAGTTGTTACTATTAAAAATATAATTTCTTCACGTACTGCTAGTTTCTTGGCTGCTGAGGAGGAGTTAGCAAAATCTGATTGTGAAAAGGGGAAAATAAAGTTTGAAAATACCAATATATGCAACCATATACAGCAGAACCTACTGTATCGGAGCATTTGCTTTGCTAGCCATTTATATCTTTCTGTTGGGAGTTCGCTGTTTCTGACAACTAATGTTGTTCAAATTAAGAAGAAAGTATTTTTGATTGCTTGCATGCTTTCTTGGGGTAGATGTGCTATTCAGCAGTCACTTCTCTCAGGACAGACCCAGAAATATCAGAAGTACAGCCCACTGACTATCTACACATAAACTATCGAACCTGACTTAGAGACAGACACCTGCAAAAAACATGGCAACTGTCCTGGTTCGAGTGAAAACAGAACTAATTCTGTTCAGTGATTTTACTTTTCATTTCAGTACTTCTAACCAACAGCACTTTCTGAAGTTAGCAGCCTGTTTTCACAGACAGTGTCTGCTGCCAGCAGTGATAACACCCCATGTTTAGAGTTACTACCAAGGATTGGTATGCAGACCAAGGCCACTGATGGACCTTGTGTACTGTATTAGGGGGTGCAGAAAGTGAAAGGCCGCACCTGCAAGGAGGAACGGACAGGACAGGCGACCCCAAACTGACCAACAAGGTATTCCATCCCATATACGTCATATTCAGTATAAAGCGAGGGATCTGTAGTGTCTATAGGCTTTTTCCTGGGCTCTTCTCCCCTCTTGGACTGCTTTGCCAGCTTTGCTTGGCTTGGCTCAGGTCCTATTTTGGTTCCTTCCTCAGAGCATCCAAGGAGGACTCAGTCCATTCTGCCTTCAATCCCATGTTCCTGAATCTGGCGGCAGAATCCAGCTCCTGAACACAGCTCCCGAAACAGCTCCCGTTTGCTGTGGGGCCCAGTCTGGGCCTCCTGGTGCCTGCTCTACAACATCAGTGGTGATGGTGATGTAATTACCATCAGGGGGGTTGGGTTCGATACTGGTTTTGTATATATTTGTACATATT
>JAAGNO010004426.1:22304-39323 GCA_033439905.1 Ceryle rudis | reverse complement strand
TACCATCAGGGGGGTTGGGTTCGATACTGGTTTTGTATATATTTGTACATATTCTATTTTATTATTATTATTATTATCATTAAAGCTGTTCTAGTTTCCTTTTCTAATCACTAAGTCTCTCTCCCTTATTCCTTTTTTCTTCCCCTCTGGGGAGGGAGCGGGGTTAACAGAGAGCATCTGTTATAGGTCTAAGGGGCCGCCCTGACCCGTGACAGCAACTCTGTCTGTTATATCTCTAACACTCTAACAAGTGGGATTAATAGCCATTTGAAGAAGCCTAACAGGACTAAATAAGGTCAACTGCCTAACTTTTAATGGGTACAATTAGATGAGAAGAATATTTTAATATACTTTGAGATGATATTACCTCAAAAATACTTTCTCATCCAGACATGCAGGAAAGTCTGAAAACACATATGTACGTGCTACATCTGGTTTAAAAGAGCTGTTAGATTGTCCTCAAATATGAGCCAGTTTCCAGTTTGCCCAAATAGGCCTCCAGAAAGGAACTAAATGCTAAATTCATAAAATTACCAGTCAAGCTACAATCACTTAGCAAGTGTCTGATAAATATAATTGCTAGAAAGAAGAAGATATTTCAGGATGAGCAGGCAAACATCCTCCCATCATTTCTCAGGTCACAAAGTCATATAAATTTTAAAACAAGCAAGTTTGTTGCACCTGGGATAAAGCTGTGTATTACAGCACAAGAAAACATGACCAAGTCAGAGGGGTTTATTAACTGTATTCTATTACAAAACTACAAAATTATTTTACTCATGTGTTTTCATATACGATTAAATAGTAGCCATAGGGTTATTTTCTAATTATTTCTGACTGAACATTTTCAGTATTATAATGAGGATTTGACTATCTGCTTGTGATGTTACTGAGGTCCAAGTATCCCTGTGCTGAAGTAAGCAAGAAACATAATGTTACTCAAGTTATGTTTTCCACTTGAACTAACAATGTGATTGTGCATTCCTAAACCACAAGAATAAAAACTTTGGAAACTAAAAGCAACCAACAGTGCATACTGGGTTGTCAATGATCCATAAAGGCTATATATTGATTTATATAGCAGATAAATACTATGTTGTCATTAGATGACAAGTAAGAATTTAATATTTGAATCCTATGTCACATTTCTGCAGAACATTACTCTCCAACAGAGAGTATAAAAACCTCTCCAGGAGAACAGCAAATAAAGAGACAGCGTTCTCGGCAAACAGGCAGCCAAGTAAACCACATAATTCAAAATGTTAGCCTTGCAGGGGAGCCAGTGAGAAGTTTGTGTTGTAAGGGGACCAATGAAATTATCGTGATCCATTTTCCAATATCTGGGGTAAACCTGAAATAGTAACACCACCAGTTCATGCCAGAGCTGGCATTGCAGGTTCACATCAGGTGCTCAAGAAGAGTAACCTTAAATGCTTCAATATTTTTGCTTGCATTCATCTTCAGTACATGGTGTCTTCCTATTATATAATTAGTGGCTGTCTTAAACAATGAATTATTCTTTGGGCTTTTTTATTTATATTTTTTTTCATCAATTTGCTGTGGGATTTCCCATTGTCCCTTGTGGCTAAATTAAAGACATATGCAGAGACTATTTCTGTTTTCCATAGCCTAGCAGGGGTTAAGAAAACTCATCACTGTAAAGGACCAACCACTTAATCTGTTTTCCTTCTATGGATCTAAGAGCAAATCAGACTGCTATTTCCTTTAAGGTTTCTGCCCATCATGTAACCTGAATCACTCTTGCTGCCATGCACAGAAGGTCCAAAAAAATGTCCCATCAGGACTGTGTCCTTTAAATATCAAGACTTCTTTCCTTACAATATGATGATCAAAAAGGTATTACTGAACTTTCTTTTCCAGCTGTCAAACAATATGCCTACACAATGTTAGCTTCCAGACACTGTAAACATCCTAGTATTCACCTGTTTATATTTAGTTTTCACTATACAAATAGTGATCAATATGGTGATATCATGGGCTTTAATTTTACCAATGGTTAAATTTTGCAGGCATTGTTGTCTCTGTTGCCAAAACTCTCTGTCTCCTAACCACTAAAGTTCACAGCTCTTAAGAAAGGTTGAGTTTGTGACAATTGCATAATGCCTTTGACATGTTTTATTTTGACCTGCAGTCTCTGCGCTGCTTTCCATAGAAGATGTAAGCCTCGCAGAAGGTCAGCCTCTGTCCTAGGCATGTGTTCCCATCTTTCAGCAGAGTCATGCTCCTTCCTCACTCTTCAATGACCTTATGAACCTTTACATAGCTTCAACAGGGAAGCAAGCAGAGTGCTAGCGCTCAGAGAATTCCTACCAAATTAACTCTGTCTGAAGATTTTGCAAGACTTTTGAAGGATGGGGGTTGGGAAGGGGAGACACAATAATATTGCTGTTCATAAAGCTGTATGTGAGAACATGTAAAAGCCTGCAACCTGTCTATAACGCTACATTCCAGTAGTGAAGGAGTTTAGTTATGCTGGCCTGGAGGCCAAGGTTGCTACCCTATTCCAAGCCCACTTAAATGTAAGTTTAAAGAATTAAATGGCTCCTACCCAATGCATATAGTCTTGGCTGGTCTACCACACAGAATTCTATTGATGATGTACACAATGAAAAAATTATTCTATAACTTCAATGACCTACACCTAATCCTCTTGCCTCGAAATCTTTTCCCTTATCAGTGTTACCCACAGCTGAAGTCAAGATAAAGGTATTATTCATTATGTCTTTTCCTGAACCAGTAACAAACCACAGACCAATACCCGGACAAAGGACATTTCACAGTTCAGTAGCCAGGAATAGTGGTGCCACCTGGGCCTCACACATAGTCAAAGCCGAAAATTCCACAATCTGAAAGTGATTAAAAAGAGGGAGGGAGATGAAGAGAAGAAAATCTTTCATGTTTTATCATTTGCTATATCCACATATGGTTTTACAGGAACAAGCTTACAAGGTACTGAATTCCTTAACCTTTCACTCTGTTGTAAGAAAGATTCTTCACCTTTAAGTGCTGAGTTTAATACTTCAAAGAGTTAAAAATGGAGTAAAATTAAATTGTAAATTATTTAATCTTTTTTTCCAAGTTATTTTGTTTTCCTGTAATGCATAAATTTTAAGGAGATCAAGTCATCATTTGATTCCCACTGATGTTTTCATTTGTGTTTTATATCTACTTTTAGTGTCATATCAGAAACTATGTATCTGTTATTTAAATGCAGGTTATTCCATTGACTACTCAGCAGTTCTATCAGCTCATGCAGTACCCTCAGTGCAGTGATACATGCTTATCAATACCTCAGTTACAACCTTCTTGGAAAATTATTTCCCCCCCTTTAGAAAATGTTAGCTTATTTTCTTGAAATAAAAACACAATATGTTTTGATCAACACCTTTAAAAAATTAGGTTTTGTCTTCTCCAAAAAAAAAGAAAAAAATTCTGAAGCTTTCCAAAAAGTGTCTTAAATTTTAATATCCATATGTCCACTGAAAACTAGTTTAAGAAAATTGGGAGCACCCCACAATATGAACCAGTAGACACATCCATTTTTCACTAGTAATATAAACATACTCCTTTCTCAAATGGATCCCTTATTTCTTCATGTGACATGGATTGAGAACTTTGAGGAGGCGGGAGGGGATAATGGCATTTGTTTCTCTTCCCTAATCTTGTTTCTTCTAAAGATTAGGCTTTTGCTCAGGAGTACACTCTTGTCTTCAGGATATTTTAATAAAGGACAAATAGCCTCTGAGTGTATGACTCTTGCTTGGTGATGTCGGCACTTGTTGAGAGTTCTCATCGATCTGTTAAGTCAGGGTAGAGAGTATGAAATTTCTTTTAAATGTGAACCAGCACCCATCCACGCTCTCTGAAATCTTTGTCTTCACTGAGTACTCAAAACAGGGAAAGATAGGCAAATATTTATATAAATAAATATTTATTAAGGCTCTTTTGTTAACATACACTGAACAAACTTTATTTTCAGTTATCTTATTTGTTATTATAATTTCTTGATTAATTATTTTTACTACATCCTATAAAAACAATTCAGCTAATACAGGACTATGCCCTTTCAAAACAGAGGAATTTTGCTACATATATAAGCACTTCTTTTCCATCTCATTATGTTACTGGCTAGTCTTATTATACAATTTTTATATTATAATCATCGTCATTTTCAAAGAAGTTTGTCTTTTTAGTTAGTCAGGAGTTCAGTTTTAGACCTTTGGCTATGAAACTATTTTAAAGGTTATGGAATTTTTAAGAGTTAGGCTGGGAAGGAGTAGTGGGAATATGGAGTGTGAACCAGTTATATACAGTTTGCTTTCTCCAAATTTCTAAGTCACAAAGAGCAAGCAAAGAATGCTGTCATCATCATACTCCCATATTGTCATCAACAAAATAACCAGTGTTATCATTCTATCATTATTAACTGAGACAGTATTTGGAAATAAGAGTTTTGTACGAAGCCAGAGCTTTATATTCTTGTATGTTCTAGTCTGAATCACCTATATGTACCTAATTTAGAGGATTTCCCGAAAGCATTTTTTTCTTTTGCTTGTTTGAATTGGTTTGGGCTTTTTACAAGGAAGAAATATATGGTGTTGTGAAAGCTGGAGGCTGCACTGGTCATGAGATGGTGAACTTGGATTCCAAGAAAAGATAACAATGAAAATCAGGATCACAGCCCTGGACTTCAGGAGAACAGACTTTGCTCTGATCAGAGATCTACTTTGAAGGACCTTATGAGATGCAATCCTAGAGAGAATAGAGATCAAGCAGAGCTAGTTCAAGGATCACCTCCTCCAAATACAGGAATGGTCCATCCGTGACAGGGAGCTGGATGAATGGGAAGCTCCAGAAAAAAAAAAACTTGAAACATAAAAAGGAAGCATAGGAGAGGTGAAAGTAGGAATGAGTGACCCAGAAGGAGGATAGACATTGTCACAGTGTGCAGGTAAATGATTAAGAAAACCAAAGTCCATCTGCAGGTGAATCTAGCAAGGGATATGAGGGGTAATAGAAAGGGATTCTACAAGTATATCATCTGCAAAAGGAAGCCCAGAGAATGTGTGAGTCCACTGCTGAATGAGACAAAGGACCTGATGATGAAGGCTGAAGAAGAAGCTGAGGTATTAAGTGTATTTTTCACCAGTAATACATGCCTTCAGGAATCCTAGAGTTCTGAGAACAGTAGGAAAATCTGGAGCAAACAAACTAGACATACACAAATCTGTGGGATTTGATAGTATGCAGCTGAAGGAGCTGGCAGATGTCATCATTATGTTGCTCTCTATTGTCTTTGAAAAGTGAAGGTGATGAGAAAAGGTTCCTGAGTACTGGAGGAAAATAGATGTCACTCCTGTCTTAGAGAATGGCAGGCAGAATTATTGGCATCCCCTCAGTCTTATGGTGCAAAATATGCTGGAAGCCATTTCTAAACATATTACGGAGAAGAAAACCATATTAAGGACAAAGAGGTTATTAAAAGTAAACATGTATTTCCAAAGGGGAAATAATGCCTGACAAACCTGATAGCCTTCTGTGATCTGCTGACTAGTCTGATGAATCAGGAGAGAACAGGGGTGTTATTTATGTTGATTTCCAGGTCTCCCATAATAACCTCATAGATAATCTATGATGAAGTTCTACTGGACTAACCTGATCTCATTCCATGACATGATGATATGCTTAGTAGATGAGGGAAAAATGTTGTTTATCTGTACTTCAGTAAAGCCTTTGACACTGTTTCCCACAGCATTGTCCTGAAGAAACTGTCTGCTCTTGGCTTGAATGAATGTACAAAATGAACGTAAAAAACTGGTTAAGTACCAGGGCCCAAATTGTTATACTTTCGGGACATGGTTTAGTAGTAGACTTGGAAGTGCTAGGCTAATGATTGGACTCGATGATCTTAAAGGCCATTTCCAGTCTAAACAATTCTATGATTCTAAGTATTGCCTAGATAAGTGGGCAGTGAAGTTAACTGAAAACTATCTTAACTAATAGACTTAAAGGGTTGTGATCAGCAGCACTAAGTCCAGCTGGAAGCCAATCACTAGTATTATATCCCAGAGCTTGACAATGGGGCTACTACTATTCAACATCTACTAATGTGGCCTCCTGGGATGCATTAGGAAAAACATTGCAATCAGGTTGACAGAGAAGACCTGTGCTCAGCATGTATGAGACATCTGGAGTTCTGGGTCCAGTCTTGGGGTCCCTAGTGTAAGAAGGACATGGACTTATTGGAGCAAGTTCACTGAAAGGATGCAAACTTTATTAAGGGTCTAGAGTATCCTTCACATGAAAACAAAAAAAGACTGAGAGAGCTAGGACTGTTTAGTCTCAAGAAGAAAAGGCCTGGGGACAGTCTTATCAGTGTGTATAAATATCTGATTTAGGGTGAAGAGTAAAGACAGAGACAGACTCTTCTCAGAGGTGCCCAGTGAAAGGAAAAGAGGCAATAGTCACAAAATGAAATATAGGAAATCCCCTTTAGTCATAAGAAAAAACAATTTCACTAGGGGGATAGTTGAACACAGGAATGCACTTCAAAGGAAGGCTGGGGAGTCTCCTTCCTTGGAGATACTCAAAACCTGACTGGACGTAGACCTAGGAAACCTGTTCTGGTCAGCCCTGTTCAGAATGGGGGTTGAACTAGATCTCCAGAGGTCGTCACAAGTGTTTCTTGATTATGTGATAGCCCCTAGGAAATTTTAGTGCTAGAAAGTCTGATAAGAATTTTAAATAACTCTGAACTTTGCAATATTTTCCACTTCAGGGGGAAAAAGGGAAATAAAAATGAAAAAAAAAGAAAAAAAAAAAAAGAAAAAAAGACTGCACCATGACAACCCTCTTGGGTTCCTCTCAATTAAAACCTGATATTTGTTTGAAGTAATTCTTTCAGAAATCCCAGTGTGACTGAAGCTATTATAAAAGCTTTTGTTTACTTGCATTAAATTACAACAGTCTTCCAAGAAATGTGGTTTTATTCAGTTATTTATACTCAAAAACAGGTTTCTTGAGACTAGGGAAAGGCTTCTTGTGACCATATGGAATCCTCTGACCATCACAGCTTCCCCTTAGAAGTTCCTATCTATCTATCTTTTACAAATGCAAATGAGTCTGACTCTCTAACACTTTCCAAGGCAATAAAAGTTTATAAAGCATTTAGAGGCCAGTACACAGGAGAAATGAATACTTTCCCACCACACTCCTCCTTCTCCTTAACTCCCCCAAGGAAAATTGAAAAAAAACCCCAACATTATACATTTGCACTTGAACTAAAATAGTATTGGTGGTTACATGAGAGTGGAAAAGAGAGAGTCCTGGAGATCGAGCTAACTCCAGGCATTTAGTGGTCGTAAGTATTATACAAGCCTGTAAATTAAAGAGTGTGTAACTCATAAAACCAACGTCCCCCTCCTCTCTCTCTCTCTCTTTCTTAACTGAAGCCAAATTCCACTTTCAACCAGCAGAAATTCCCTGCCCCCACCGCCCCATTGTTGGGAATCTCTGGAAAGGCCAGATGTTGGTGGCAGTAATTCAGAGGATGGTGGAGAGCCTTCAACATCCACTGCCCTCTGGAGGAGCACAGCACAACTGCGCTGCTGGAACCCTTTTTCCAGTGCAGGCTGTAATGCATTGTATGCTTCTGTTGTGGTTTTGCCTAAGAACAAATGGGGATTAAATCTGGAAACTACTTAATGGTGCAAAAAATTAACATAGCCCCTAAAGGCCTGGAAATTTAAATTTGAGTTTGTACTCACTGATATTCTGTGGTGTGTCATGTTAATTCATGTTCTGGTTTTAGGTCTTATTATGAGAAATGTTGCTTATTATAGAAGGGAAAATTCTGTCAGATATGATCAATGCCTTTATGGTTAATATCGTAGCCTTGTTGTAGCCACACAGGCTTAGGATTTAAAAGAAATAAAGTTTTTAGGGAGATGTAATTTCTTTCTTTTAGAGACACTGGCACAGGTGGAAAAAACTCATGCTTTTTCAGGCACAGCTCTTCAGGTTTTAAATTCCGGGGTACTGAAATGTGTACAGATGAAGTAGGTCATAATAAATGAATATATGTACTCATATACTGAATAATCTGGAGGAACAAACTAAAACTTAATCTTTAAGTAAAGATGCCCACACTATTAAAAAACTGCAGAAAAATAATGAAAGATGGGCCAAGTTGTATGTTGCTGAACAACCATAAAATGTCATAATTCTTCAGATTTATAGAAAGATCTTCAGGTAAATGTAAGCCATACTATTTAATTTTTATAAACATAATTTTAAGACCACAAACAAAAAATGTTTCCATATTTTACTTTTAAGGGCATCTACAAAAAGTTAAATAAGAGACAAAACTCTCTTACCACAACTGTAGGCCAAAAATTCCAGCGTTGGTACATGAAAACTCAAGAGATAAATTGAACGTAAACAGTAGTAAAAATGATTGATCCCATTTTCATTGTGGTATATGGAAACATAATCAGCCAGCACAAACGGCAGAAAACAAATGTGATTTTTTTAATTTTTTTTTTTTTTTTTTTGTAAAATGAGGAATTTTCATAATTGCTATGAATTAACACAAACATATTTCTTAGATAATTAATGGCTTTGAAAAATAACAGATTAAATAGCTTGACAAACAAGATCTAATAAAAGGCATAAAGTCCTCTGTTCCATCCAACTTTTAAGTCATCCATCACGACCCAAATACAAAATTTTAATAGGAAGAAATTTGTTCTGGAAGGGTCTAATATTTAAAACAGACCACTTGTATTGAAACTGTACAAGAATAAGTCTCTCAATAATACCTCCTTTTCAGAAAAGTAGAAGGGAGGTCCATGAGAGCTATCAATTGTACATCTTCAGGAGGAAGGCTCCCTGAAGCCTTTTTTAAATGTGCAAACAGGTGATTCACAGCCAATTTAGCATCATACAAGATATACAGCCACGAAGAACAGCAATGCCCCCAACCTCCTCCAAAATCTGCATGGTTTCTCTCTGCCTCCCCCTGCAATGCAGAGCTCTACTGAGACTACTCTCACACTCACACTGCTCTCCAAAACCTGCCCTGGCCTTTCTGATTCCTTATGTGCCTCACCCTTACTGGCCTCCCTAAGTCTTCAACACCTCCCTGCACACACTTCTTGAATATTCTGTGTCATTATCACAAAATTCAATTTTGCTTCTGGGGGAAGCCTTGGAAAACTAGAAGTGAATGCTGCCTCCACAACTGAAAAGCCTTGAGTGGGTCTTGGCACTACATGAGGAATTGTATCATTCAGTGAGGAATGAGATCTGAAAAGCTCTATTCAGTCTACAAATCATTTACTCAGAAGACTACAATAGACACCAAGCAGAAAATAGTATGAATACAGAAAAAAAAAAGTAATACAAATGGCAGCCTCAATCCTGCAAACACTTATGCGTGTACTTAATGTAATGTGGATGAATATTGATTTCAATGGGAGTACTTATATGCATAAAGCAAGGCATATGCATGCTTATAGGATCAAGGCCAAGATTGTTAAGTACTGCAAGCTGAGCTTTAATGACTGATAAAACAACTTAGAAATACACAAAAATATGTCAAAGAAATATTCAGGATGCCTGGCTGGTTTCAGTGCTTATAAAATGGTATCTCTGCTCTCAGTCTGAAATAAGAAAAATAATTCATTAGTAAATTAATGACAATAACTTTAAATTAGAATGTAATATAATATATGAGCAAAATGAATACACATATGTGGCTGAATAATTCTACCTCCTGCTAGAATGCATCCATTTCTATTAATATGGCAGCTATTGAAAAAAGCACAAAAACATAACAGTTTATGTCAAGAAGGCAGTTTATGTCAAGAAGGTGAATGATCCTCCCATTTGTAACCACCAGGGAAAATTAAAGATGAAATGGAATTGCTCAGAGCAGAATACATCCTGCAAGAATACAGACTGGGACTTTGGAAGCCAATAGGTGCTCGCTTCAATCTCCATGGTACAGCTTAAACAAGCTCAGTTTTAACATAGGTGGACACACCGGCCACACAAATTATCTCATGATCAGTGTTGTAGTTCCATCTTTAAAAATAACGTTTTTCCAAAAGTTAGTTTTGGGGTTTTTTTTTTCAGCCTTCTATAACAAAGAATGGATGTGAAATGCTTTGTGGAAATGCATATTCTGGTTCCTTTTCAAATGCTCTAACAGAGACTGTTTAATTACATAACCAAAATGACAGTGTGGGACAGTGACTGGTAACTTAATGCTGGGGACTTTGAAAACTTTAGTCTTAATTCCCTGCTCAGTAACAACGTAACTAATTTAGCAATTATTAACATGGAAAACAGACCCTCAGCTCAGCTTGAATGCCTAACAGATACTGTTTTCAATTATATGGTGACCGTTCTGGTCTTTAACAACCCTGATGAGAGTGTAGTGTTTGTGAACAGTGCTGGATTGCCAACAGAGAATAATCCAACCTTCCAGACCTTACAGGCCAAACAAATAAATCTTTTTTAGAAGTATACTGCATATTTTAGAAAGCAAGCTGAGACGAACTCTATAATAGCTCACAGGAAGGAGACTATAACAGTGTCCCAGGGAAAAAGGCTTGTCTGAAAACTTCACTAATGTGCACAGAGCCCTGCAGTGAAAAGGTTATGCTGTCTGCATCCCTGAAGGTAGGTGACATAGACCTACCAGATGCATAGTGCCCACACTGGATATAGTTCAGAGCTGTCATGGAGGAATCTTCTCTGAATGTGAGATGATGGAAAAGTGTCTCTTCCAATCTAGTCATCTCTGTTAACATTACCAGCTCATGACTACCAGTATAATGGAGTTTTGGAGGAAACTTCCACTTCAGAAATCCCTGAAAGAGCTGCATGATACCAGGATCCCTGCACTTTTTCCACCAAAATAACAGTAACCAACTATATCAACAAATGGCTAGCTTACCACCCACCTGCCTCAGCATTGTTGGCCAAGGAGGTAGAGTGTCCTCTACGGCACAGACTGCTTCTTCCTGCCTACCTAGGGGATTGCTGTAGAGGCATACACTCATAGGCATTATTTTTGGCTCAGGGTAAGTTCTACTCTGGTCTCTAAAGACCTTGAGAACTGGTTCACTCTGACTTTTTTTCCCCATCTCCCTGATGTATGCCTTCTTGAGGACATTTCCAGATTTTCTTATTTGATTTAACAGTAATACAACTCTGTGACCACTATTTACCATTCTGAAGTGCACTGAGTAGAAGTATAAAAAAAAAGTATGAAGACTACATTTAAAGGAGGAAAAGATCATGCGGGTTTTTTTAGTATGTAAAGTGGCTATTTTAATAAAACTTTGTACTTCCCAGTGCAGAATTGTGGTGCTTTTCTTCTGAAATTACACTTTAACATAGTGTTCTTTGCCCCAGCCATAAAATTTTCATCATGTCTATATTCTTCAAGGAAAAAGAAAATCAATTTAGGAATAGTCCAGTGAAATTAAACTGTTACCTTAGAGAAAACAAAAAAACCCCAAAACAACCAGACCCCCAACCCTGTGAATGTTGAGGACAAAGATTCAAAATAGATATGCGCACTTTAAAACTGTGTCCTTAGATGATGTAAATCAGCATCCTCTGCTGAAGTAAATGAACTCATGCCAAAACACGGCAGGCAAGCATTTGACACTCAGTTGTGTGCAGCAATTCCCTTGTCTGTGGCTGCTTTACGAACAGTTGAACTGGCAGTTTGCTCAGGCAGGTTTTCGACTTGTCCGTGGAAATGCAAGGATTTTCTCACCTCTCGTCAGCATGGATCTGCAGCCAACATCTTTAAAAACCAATCCCTATCTCATTCAGCTCAGTGTTCTGTGTTGAAATAAGGCAAGCACTGAGATGAACTAGAGGCAAAGGGCCTTTTTACACACTTGAACTCTATACGTGGCTTTTGTTGACATCAGTGTGAGCTGTGTCTGGAAATGTGGCCTCCCTTTGTTAAGGAGTAACAAATCTTTAGCACATAGCCTGCTTCTGATAGAGCCAAAGTCTTCCTTTGAACAAGCACATTATTCCCTCAGATTCACACAAAGACATCAACCAGTGTTGCCAGATGACATACTCAGAAAATCAGGATGCTGTCCTGGAGCAGAAGGGCAGAGACTGACTGACAAGGACTGTGCAAATTTGGAAAAATCAAGACTTTTACTTCTTACATATCAAGAAAAATACCTCAAATCCTAATTTTATTCTTGGTAACAAAATCTTAACACTAACTAACTGAGAGCAACACCAGTGACAGCAGTAATGTGCCTGAGGTGTAGGCAAAGAGTAATGCAGGGTCATAATTCAAATTTCTCAACACGTAGAGTTAAGGCCATATTTTGCAGGAACTCTTTTAAGCACTTGTAAAAGGATAAGTATTTTCAAGCATGCTAAGCATCCCAAAACTTCTGTTCTGGCTTTGTCTGTAACCAGATTTTCCAAATGTCTGTATTTGCTGATGCTGAGAACTTTTGCAGACCTGAGTCTCAGTCTGAACATTTCAAAATGTTGACTATATAATCTAACTTACTAAGTCAAGAAAAGTACTTAATTCTGTTTTGGAGTCCAGTAAGTAAACTTCAGTCACAGAGCACACGCTACTTGTACATAAGGAAAATCTGTTTTGTTCTCTGAGCTTCTAACCATGAAAGGGTTAAAAATATTGAAAGGCCAGAACTATCAACACTGAGAGAGAAAGACAGAAAGGAAGGAGGAGTGTGGTACTGCACTTTGCAAGCTCAGCAGTTCTTCAGATGTGGTCTGGCATCTAGTTCATAAAGTCAAGCAAATCTGCTCATTTCAGTCATATACACAGACACATATGCACCAGCAGAGATATATGCATAGATTTTTAACTCTATGAAGAGTAAAATAAGGTACATCTTTAGTAGGTCAGCAGAAACAAATAAATAAAGTTTTTAAAAAAATAAATCATTGCTTTGTGATATTTCAACACAACACTAGATGAAAGTTTCAGGTATGTGACAGCAAGGATAGGGTTTTCTCTAGAAGACACTGATGATGATATCATTTGAAATTTCTGCGTCACTTTGAGTTTCTCATGTGTATATTTTTTTCCTGAAGTTGACAGGAACACATTAACAGAAAATAACTTGCATCCAAAAACCACTGTTTTGTCAGAACAAAGTAATTTTATAGAAACAGAATAATTTGAATTGTTTTGGCTAGAAGCTTTTTGAGGTCTCCCTTGTTAATTCTGATTAAAGAGAGAGAAAGAAAAAAACAGATGGAAAGGATGAAAACCAGAGTAAGAGAGAAGGATGCATGTGCTCATTCACATCGGAGAAAGAATTTTGGCACACTTCTGGGCAAATGGGTGAAAGAGGAAGAAGCAAATTCCAGAATGTTGAAATATAAGCATAAAATCAGATTTTTCTCCCTAGGTCTGCTTCTTTTTTTTTTTTTTTTTTCTTATTAGAGTGCAGGATTTCTGGTTATTCTGTGTTCTTTCTTTCAAATTTTCCATGGAATGTGGGATTTCTTGCACTGTGCCAGATTCAGCAATGCCCGTGCAACCAGACACAACACAAATGTTAGATTGGCCATACAGCTATCTAGAACAAGTTACAGCAGGAATAGTATTTTTTTTATCAGTGTGTGACATGAAAAAAAAATTGTTTGAGCCTTAGGATTGGTTAATAGGATTTAAGATGATAACTAGGGATATTTTTTCTAAGTGACATGAAGATATTCCAACTCAACAGTGGGGGATTTATTGATAGACTGAGGTGTACACATAAATCTCTGCAGGTTGAGAAAAACATGTAGCTTATAAATGTAGACAGTAGATCTCATTCCTTTTGTCTTTTGTCAAATAAATAATGAAAGAGGTATTTTTAATGCAAAGCAAAGCACGATGTTTGGTAGATTCCTCTCTAGACTGGAGTTCTTATGAAAACTTTAGAAAATGTGTGTGACTTTCTCAGTCTGCATGAAGCAGCATCTGATTTTTCACACTATGTCATGTCAACTTATTGTAATACAAACCTATTGCTACTGCAGAAAATGCAGAATAGTGTATAACAATAAAATAAATGCATCTTCGGATGAGAATGCCCACTGCCATGTTTTGGGTCATTCAGGTGAGCAAAAGCACAGGGTGTTGCACAGGGTGTTGCACAGCCTTTCTATAACCTGTTTTCCCCACTTCACTAAAGCAGAGCAGTTATGTTGTGCTACCTATAGTAAATGTGGAAACTCAAAGCTTCTGTTTTTGGCATAGAGGGGCCCAAGGAAAGCCTATTTAATAAGTTCTATCCTGCTTAGAGCAGGTTAGCAACTATGATGGGCATAGCCATTTTTCCTCCTCTTTCCATCTATGCCAGTTATCTGTCTTCTGTACAGCTTGGTTTCCATAAGTATCATATGGAATTTGACCCAGTCTTAGGGTAGGATATAATTCCTAACATTGATAAGAACCAGGGGAACATTCATCAAAAATGATAGGCTGTGACCACAGTATACTCTTTGCCTGAGGAACCGATTACCAAAAGGTCACTGTGGCCCCAGGGGCTGGGCAGGATTCCAGAAAGGCTGGACATTTTCAGGGTGAACAAATACACCAATAGATATTATTCCACATCTGTGTGCATATGTATTTGAAATACATACATGTATATATTTATGCATAAAAGAAATGTGTGAAGAGCAAGGCATGATTCAGAATTGAAACCAAACTGTATTGAGACTATGAAGAGCACTTTATTTGGATTATTGATTATTACCCAGCTGCCCTGTTGTGTTTTCTCTTCTAAAGCAGCCTGCACTAGCTGTCAAAAAAGACAATTTCATGTGCCTGACCCTGTATGCCATTTCCTAAAACCTTTCAGCAGAAGGCAAGATCTTAGACTTCACTGCAAGAACCCAAGGTCGTAGAGGTAAACTTACCATGCTACAGACCATCTGCTTCAGCTGCCATTCCTTGTAAAAGGGGAAGAACTTCAGACCTGCATCTTACGATAGCCAAAACCAGCCATAGAGATTTCTGGGCCAGGACAGGTCATGTCTGGTTTGTCAGAGACCTGAGTTGTTCATGGTGTTATAATGCATGCTTATTATGATGATGGTTATATCATAACCTCAGAAATCAGTTTAGGAAGCTTACTAAACCATGTCATTCATTACAGTTTATGCTTTCCACTTCCACTACACAGGCCATAGGGTAAACATAGCCTGTGATTCTGGAACCATTAGTGCTAAGACACTACAGATTTCCTTTTGGCTAATATAGAGTGCCCTGATGTCACCATGTAGGCAAGTAGGATAGAGACAGGTGGACAGTGAAGGGTTAGGAAAGGGCATGGCTGGACCAGTGAAGACAATAACAAAAATCACTCAAACCTTTCCCAGAGATCACACACCACCCCTACTTCAGGATAAGTTTGTGTCCAAACAATGTTGAGATCATATTCAAAATGCATATGATTATCATCTTAAAACCTTTACTTATTGTAACTAATGACAATTTTAAATTAGGTATCTTGTGTCTAATTTTTCTATTTCTTTATTACCAGATTGAGGTCCCCCATAAACTAGCAAATTATATATTGATGCTGCTGCTTCTATTTTTTCCTCCGCTATGCAATCCTCTGCCGTACAGCAATTGTATTTGCCTGGGTCTATGGAAAGAGTTAGGTAAATCAATTTTAAGCAAACCATATATTGTATGCTTATATAGTTTCATTTCCAATAAATAACCTGGAATAGCTAGTCAACTTTACATGCAATCTTAATTTGAGTTTCGTATGCATAACGGAAGCCAGGAAAAATGGGATAGACATGAGAAGGGAAGAAAGATTATATGGCTACAAGCACAGTGCGATGTAAACTCATTTACAAGGGCATCTGCATCTGTATGTCCAGTCAAGTGGCACAGTGAATTGCGAGGGGATTATTGATTTCAAAATGACTTAACTGCAGTCATGCAGTACTGAGAATACCTTATTGCTTTCCTTAGCTTCATGTACCAATTTGATCATATTTTGTATATGTCTCAGCAGTCACACATATAAGTCCTGAAAATAAGGAAATAAGGTGATTAAAAGGGCAACAATCACACACACACACACACAAAAAAGGAAAGCAGTGTCTTGCCACATAAGAGATCATGTTTGCTGTTTATGTTTAAAAGCCACAAATTGTATACTTTTCTTTTTAAATACTTGCCTAAAACAATTAAAATGCAACTTCTTATAGCAATGCAGATCACCAGTCTTCTGAAAATCATGTCCTCTCCAAAGTGGAGCCACTCAAACAAATTTAGATCACTTTCAAGGTATGAACCATTTTACTTCCATAGTCAGCATGAGTACAGCTTTCTGAATGTGTGCTTAATATGGAACTGAGAGAACTTTGTAATGGCCTGTTGTCAGCCATTAAAACATCCATGTGCACATACACCTGATAACTTTTTAGAACTATATTTCAAGAGGAGCAAGAAATAAGTTTTATGTCCCCTCACATATGGATTAAAATTTTTACACTGAAAGTAATTAAAATACCATGACAAATTAGAAGCTGATAAAAGGCCACAGCTAAAGATTTATGATCTTTTTTTTTAAAGCATCTTTAAGCATTACCAAATGTATAGTGCTCTATGTACTTCATCTCTAACATCTGAATCCAGTTAGCAATGATTTTCAACTAACAGGGTGTTCCTTTGCATCAAAATGTGTAGCAAGATCTCTGTGTTACGCATGTCATCTTATGACAGTCAGTTAGCTCTCTTGCTGA
Source organism: Ceryle rudis (assembly GCA_033439905.1). Lineage (NCBI taxonomy): Eukaryota > Metazoa > Chordata > Aves > Coraciiformes > Cerylidae > Ceryle > Ceryle rudis. Next base: position 22,514 of record JAAGNO010004426.1, on the reverse strand, counting down.
AGTGCATTAGGAAACTGTTTTAAAGAGCTTGCACCTTTTGTCAGAGTGGTTAAAAAAACCCAACATTGTTTAACAGCACTGTATGTCTTACCGTTATACTCCCCACCTTTTGCAAAGGTCAGGGAAGTGTCATTTTGTGACTGTACTAATTTATTCAGAAAGCACAGCTTAACTCTTCCTGTGACTTGTTAAAAATCATGACAACACCAT
>JAAGNO010004426.1:0-22204 GCA_033439905.1 Ceryle rudis | reverse complement strand
GAAGGTTTCTTTTTGGGCATTTCTTATTTATTCAGAAAACCCAGGTTAACCTCGTCTTGTGAGTGGTAAAAAATGGGCAAACCCCCATCGGGGGGGGGGGGGGGGGGGGGGGGCAGGATTCAAAAGTGTAGACAACACACATTTAGTGAGTAGCTTTTTACTTGTGTCTTACATCAATCACTCTTGACATTTCCAAAGAGAAATCCTATCTGGACCCTGAAAATCTATTTCCTTTTCTGATGACAGATGTGATTAAGGCAAGGCAGCTTGTATCATGCAGTTCTCTAATGATGAAGGCAGCCCTTCATTTCAACTTCCTTCTTAAAATTAAATTTATCAGAAATATTCCAATTCCAATGTGAAATATTTCCTCTTTTATGTTTTCTATGTACAATTGCAATAAAAATCAACATTTTGGGGTTTGCTTGGGTTTTTTTGTTGTTGTTGTTGCTGTTTTGGGGGGGTTGGTTTTTTTTTTGTTTGGTTTGGTTTGGGGTTTTTTTGTTGTTGTCATTTTGTTTGGGTTTGTTTTTTTGGTTTTGGTTGTTTTTTTTTTTTGGTTTACAGAACTATCCCTGTCCACTGCAGTCAGTAAGAATAAAATCTCCTAGTTTCCAAAAGATAAAGATGGTTGTCTCTCAGCATGGCATCTGGTATTCGAAGGAATAGAAGAGGAATCATAGCGCCGACTTGTCATCTGGAGCTACCTTTGCATTACTTTGTATAAAGTGAATGGGACATGAGAGTAGTTCAGTGCCTCATGCTATATAAGTGTTCAGATCAGGGTAGCATACACCCAAATGTCAATGGTTGTTTGAAAGGACTTAGACATTGAATGGCATTGGTTCTGTATTATCAGCACTTACAGTAGGTCTAGAGGCTCATTGTCTGGTTTGTATCAATGCACAGTTTCACTACCTTTCTTCACTTATCTGAGAAATACCCACAGTAGTCAAAATTAGAAATGCCATGAAGGTGGATTATCTGCTGCTCACTTCTACCTATAGGTGATGGGAAAAAGCCTTGCTTTTTATTGTGTTAATAATTACCAATCTTTTGGGGAAAGAAAATGATCTATCTTTATATTTCTGATACAATGCACCGCAGGCCTCTTTGTCACATGATTCGGCACTCCATAACTAGACTTCAGGAGACAAGAACAAATACTGAGCTACATTAGAAGTCAAAAAAGCTTCTTTCTTTCCCCCTCTACTCTCACTAGTCTACTGAAGTTTATACTGGAACCATTCACTGATTACTGAACAATTTCCAGCATTTCAGCTTTAGAAGTTTTTTTTCTCTTTATGAAGGGCACTGTAATTCTGTTGGGCCTCAGATGGGTTTTCAACGTTAACCTGAGGTCAAGTGTGTGAATCACAATATAAGATCAGAACACTTCTGGAGTACTGTGCATTACTGTCCTACCCTATTAAAAAGCAGCAACAACAACAACTGCTTAGGAGTTCCTGGGGCCAAGCCCGACAGTGAAAACAGATGGATCACACTTCAGGATTTAATTTTCAGATATGATTCCCCCATGCAGCGGAATGGTTGACCCAATTTATAATCTTAAAAAAGGTTAATTTTTAAAAGTCAAATTCTGTTCTAAGATGTATGAGGTAATGTTAAGAAATTGTGATAGCCTCTTATGCGTGACATGTTTTACTGTGGATCATGAACTCTATGTGTTGCAATATCTCTATTGGTATAAACTCAGAGAGCCCCACTGACTGTGACAATTTGGATAGTTACTGACCTGGTTGCTCACCTTTCACACAGGTAATATGTTTGTATCCTTTTACCCATTAAAGCAAACAGCAAACCAAAGCTCATCAACATTATAGCATGTTCATAGGTAACTAGTAACTCTGATACATTTTTTAGACAATGGCAGTTGGAAATAGGAAGCAAGAAAATAACCATAAGAAAAGTTATGTGCTGTTTATGGAAGAAAGCCAGTGCCTTTTAAACATTATGCATGACAACATTCAGCCTGACAGTCAATGACATACCACAATGCAGGTGAAATTAAAGCCTAGGGCTTGTAGGTTTTTGTTTGTTTGTGGTTTTGGTTGGTTGGTCTTTGTTTGGTTTTGTTCTTTGTTTTGGTTTGGTCTTATGGTTTGGTTTTTTTTTTTTTTGTGCTAGAATTATGTACATGCACTCAGCATAAATATGTAATAGACTGCTTGATTACATACATTCACTCCCCCACACTCAAATCTAGATACAAACACACATTGCTACATGCATTGTTATACCATAGGGGTAAGCAGAAAAAAAAAAAAAAAAAAAAATCTGTATACATGCCTGAAGTAAATGAGCTAATATCATAAAAGCCAGCAGTTAATCCAATGAGTTTTCTATACTGTGTGTTAAATGAAATGCTGAAATATCTTCTGATTTCCACTTGTTCTCAGTTAGACTCTTTTTTTAGCTGGTGTTTTATTTACATAAATACAATTTCCTGAAAGTTGTGCAATAGCAAATAGCCCAAATTCCAGGTTGAATGATACATCTTTGGATTTTACAGTGATGCTATATTACCACCTTTTTTGCATAATCCTTAGAAGGTCCTGGAAGCCAATGTGTACTCCTTTCACTTTGGTAAAACAGGTTCAGCTGTTGTGCACACCTCTGTAATGACTGTTGGAGAGAATAAGCACAGATGAGACACAAGCAGTGTCTGGATTTATAATTCCTTTTCTGCTTCACTTTTGCAATAATTCAGCTCTCCATGACTCCACCCTGTTTTTACAGCAGCCTATATGGAAACACAAGCTATTAAAACACTCACAACCATATCTGCAGTTGCCTACCTTTCAAGTAATTCAAGGGAAGCCAAGATGCAAGAATGCACAAAAAATATCCAAGAGACAAATTTTTTGCAGCAGGCTAAAGAAAATAATTACAGTTTTCTTAACAGCAAAGTCTGTTGGTTGTCACTTAAAATAAACATTTGTCAAAGAATTACCATATAGGATATATGGGATATAGAGTAACAATAATCATTGCATGAAGGGTCTGTATGATCTTAACTCACTAAATTTAACTAAGCACTATCAAATTCATATTGGATTTAAGGTGAAAGAAGTCTTTCCTAAGTAAGCATTACCTATTATTCTTCATTTCCTGTTGTACCTAGTATTCCTTCAATTAGTCACATGTGTCAAAACTAGACTTAATGATAGCTAATCTTCAAGCAAGGTCTGTTATTTTTAGCTGCGTGTTTCTGGATCAAGATACAGAGCAGAGAATTCCCTTTTGCTAATATATCCTTCAAGCTCAGAAGTTGAAAAACAAAACACAAGGGAGAAATAGGCTCAAGTGAGCTATTTCTGTGGGAGATAGTAGCCTCTGTTAATCATGTAATATCATGTAGTCAACAGCTCCAGTCTGCATGAATTCAAAAGAAACAAACATCACTATAAAATAAGGAAAAAAAAAAAAAAAAAGTCCTTTTTATTCCAATAAAGAGTCAGAAAGTTGAAGCTTTCAAAGTATTTCTGTTTCATTTTCCTTCAACTTTCCTATAGGAGGAGGAGTATTCCCAGTTTGGAGAAAGAGCTAGCATTTAAGGTAAATAAGCTCAGGGGTTTTGTTATGAAAGGAAAAGAAGGTCCTCCCCTGTTTTCAGAAGACCTCTAGTAGGGAAGTTGCATGAACAAATAAGAAAACCAAGGTAGTCAAAGAACTCCCCAGACTGCTACAAAGATTTTTCCCTTAACCAAACCAGTATTACAAGCAACAAGTATAAGCAAATTTTGTTAACAAGCAAATTTTGTTTTGTGAACAAGCTTTCCCAAGCATCACTTGCAAGTCATTGTTGTCAACCCAGAATGGCTAAAATGAAAGGCCCAAAGGCCTGCATAATTAAACTAATACCAAATCTGTCATCTCTGCTCATAGTGTCTGTCCTCTGTTATCTGAAACTACAGTGAAACACAAACATATTTTGTGGATTAGGCACATATTTCACATGAAGTCCCAAACTACAATAGTTATGAAAACCCCTCTGTGTCTGAATGCTTGCAGTAGTTATTGCGGTTTGAAAAAAATAAAATTAAGGGCCTACAAGACATTTATTAAAATTTAAATGCTAATAACGTAACATAAATTTTGTTTTCCTTCAGATGACATTTATTCTCATCAACAATAGTATCTCATCAAGAATGCACTAGATATATGTAACAAAGCAGAGAAAAATGTCCTGCCCCTACCAACAATAGGGTTTTATATTCATAAACATCACACGGGCAAGAATTTGTGAAAATAACAAGCAGTTCCAGGTACCCAACTTGTCACACTTAAAAAGAATGTGGTTTTCAAAGTGCAAGTGCTCGATGTCTTAAATTGCCTCCTTCCTCCAACCCTGGCCACCTCAGAACTGAAGTTCCCCTAACTTACTATCTATGTTTAAAATTGCATTCAAAATCACTTTCATCCCAGTTAATACTTGCAAGTCAGGTTTTATGTCATGACAACACCATTTAACATTTAATTTTAAAATGATAGGCACAAGGTATTTTTGGCCTACCTACAGTGGGCTTAGACACCTCCCAATACCAGAAATATTCTGGAGAGTTAGAAATGCATATGGGTGTATTAAATAAAGGGTTAAAAATAAACTTTTGCTGAAACAATATACTTGTTTAGCATTTCCAATATGTATAATTCTCTCGAAAGACTGCAGTCATCTTCAGCTAAATTTCTTGGCCAGTAAAAGCTGACTCAAAGTAAGAATTAATAAATACACTTCATAGTAGGCATCATCTTGCGTATGAGCCCACTCAACAATTTTTCTTCCAACTGAATAATTCCCATAAAGAACACTGTGACTTGCTCTAATTAGTTAAATTGTTTCTTCTCTCCCCCACGTTGTGTTGAAGTAGTTGCTATATTGTAAAATAATTGGTTCAGGGGTTAATCCCTGGTTTCCTTTCTGTCTCAGAGGCAAGTGTGTACATATATGTCCACTTTTTAGAATGTTATCACAGTGCCCTCTCTTGTCAAAAGTAAATCAAGAGGGACTAACAACAGATAAAGGGTGTGGGATTTATTTTTTTTTTCTGAGGGACATGGGGGAAGGGAAATGTTTTGATTTGGTTGGTTGTTTTCTGAGTGGATTTTACACACCAGATTCAAATGTAACTTTCTCTCCAAAGACTCACTAAGCAGAGACACCTTAATGAGTTGCTCAAATGTGTTGCTAAGCTGCATATGAAGAACAGACATTCAAGAAACTGACACCACTATCACATATGTTTCATAGCATCACATTTTATCCTTAACCCTGAAATTCAATTATTTCCTTCAAACTGGAACAATAAATACAAGATTAATCCTTGCCTGTGTTGCAAATTCACTTAATTTTGTCCACAGTTGTTTAGGAAATTATAAACCTTCAAGGATATAAATATTGTAAATGCTGGTAATAATTCAAAGACTCGTGAAGGGGAAATTTCCATGTCAATAGGTTATGTCAGTTAAATTTAACAGGAAATAAAGATAACTACAACTGCCCATTTTCTTTTAGTACATAAACTCAGCAGAGTTTTCAACCAAAAAAGAAGACTGGGTTTTATTTGTGAATTCTGCAAGGTAAACTTGCCACAATGATGACGTGTAAAATGAGAAGGAAGATAGATAAAATGGACTGACACACCTGAAGGAAACAGCTCCCTTTATGGTGAAATGAGGATTTAAGGTATAGTCTTTTCCCTGTGTTTCTGTTGGAATACAGAGAGGTGGACATGATTGAAATTTGCATTTAAATGGAAATGGTTAAAGGTAAAGGCACAATGTTTAGAAAAATGAGAGTATCCATTTTTCTAAGAGGGAAGCATACTGTTATTGTATACCATTAAGGTGTCACAGAGCCTAAAAATGTTTAGAAATATTAGACACTGCTACAGAGCAAAGAACAGCAAAATGCCATTTGGAAATGACAATACACTGTGAATGAATCTGACCGAATACTACATCATACACAATTGTCTTTAATGTTTTCTGCTGCCATTACCTAATGTGAGTCCTGTTCACTAAACAGGAGAAGATCTATTAGATTGCTTTCTCCTACTTTTCAACTGCAATATAATGCAGAATCCATTCATCATTTTATCCTGGTGATTTTTGTAGATCTTTCTCCGTAGGACACCACCAGACCCTAAAATGTTTGCCTGGTACACTTTCTGAGAACACACTGTGAATTTTAACCATGTCATATGAAAATTCTGATGTGTTCCTTTGATACCAATAAAGAAATATGCGTTTTGCTGAAGATAACAAAATATAGGATGCAACGAGTCGCAGAATTGTTTAAATCTCACGTCGATTGGAAAATGCCTTAGCAAACTTTTGTGTGTGAATCTGAGTTAGACAGAAGAAAATATTGCCAAGATGAATGGCAGAAGACAGAATTCTTCTCTGCCTTGCTTTCCCAAACAAGAAGATAGCAAATAAACCCTGCATATATGTGGACTCTATGTTGTTACACGCAGGCACAAATATAGGAATATTATTTGTGTTAGTAGACAGTATGAATATGTGCATATATGTGTGTATCCAGATAAAAAGATATTTACTTAATAAATCACCCTATTTTAGAAGATTTGGATTTGTGCACACCTAACTTTTTAAAGCAAGTTAATAAATATGAGATGAAGAGATTTTGGGTTTTGACATTTTTTTCACTATTTTAAATTTCTACATATCTCTAGCCTTTATCTCGCACCTTCTGTCACCTTCTCTAGCCTCTTTCTCTCCCTAGTTTTACAGTGATGTTAACCCTCTATTTAAAATAACACTGGTGCAGCTAGAATCAGAAGATACTAAAATCTTAGTTAGCAGGATCATTTTCAGAGCATTTCTTATCTGGGAGAAAACAGAAAAGACCAGAATTGTCTGCAGTAAAGCTCCAAATAGAAAGTAGCCTTACCTATCACATCCCAGTTCAGATTCATATTTACCCCAAAATCTACTAAGGGATTTTAACAGTTTGCATTAGCCTTCCTGGATCCATAAAGGTGACCTCCATTTCATTCACCTGTCTTCTGTTTTTACTGATATGAAGAATTTCCCCACTTTTCCAAGGCAGTGACATTTTTAGTTTTTGAACTCTTCTCTTCTTCAGCTGGGGGAATTAAACTCCAGTGTTTGCATGAGGTTAGCTCATGGGGGCAGTGCTTCTCCCATTACCAGTTCCCACCAGTCTCTCAGAGTCTCCTGGCAATAATAAAGCCACAAAAAAACTGCCCATCTGTGTGTTCATGATAGAAATATAGGCAAAGGAAGGATGTTTTGTCATCCTCCTCTTGGGAAAGGATCATTTTGAAAAGCAAGATTCACTTCCATATCCTGACCCATGAAACCAAGTTTAATGCTGTTACCTGCTAAACCATCAGAATATATTGATAAATCGTCTCCAGGCCATACCTGTGAGATTCTTTGTTTACAGGAATAAATCACTTGTCGCTCAAAACAAACTTCAGTGATTTGCACACTTAGCAGCAGTGATGGTGTCAGCTGACCATTTTTGTGCATTGTTGATACTAATGGAGATTGGTATTATACCTCAGATGAGAATTTACTCAGTCTTGCATGTCTTTGGTAAAGCAGTTAGCAAAAATACATCTCGAACCACAGAGGCACCTGATGAAATGGTAACACCTTCAGCAATAACTAGACTTAAATCATCACTGAACAGCCTGACAGAGAAGGTTGAAGTCTTCTCCAGCATTTACCCACAGACACAGGTGCCCAAGAGCTAGGAGGTGTTCAGCTCAATACTTTGTTATCCAGTCCCCAGAAAACCTCATACAAACACACACCGTGGGCACCAATGGACATCAGATGAACCCCTTTATGATTTCATATTTTGGTCCTTGCACAACTGGTTTCATTGGGACTGACCCCTATAATAAACTAGGCAGAGCTGCAGACTCAAACTAGGTCATTTTTGCTAAGAATATAAAAAAAAAAAAAAAGAAAAAAAAAGGGAATCTTCAAGTGAACTCAAACAGATGGGCACCTCCATAAGAGTCCACATTTTTATTTAAATGTCATGTATACCCCACATGAAAAGCAACATAGATCAAATATATACATCTCTACCATGAAAGATTCCTTTTTCATATACCTGTGAGTGTTTCCACTTCCCAAGACTTCAACAGTCTGCACTACCAGGGACCAAAAATAAAATTGTAATTGAAATACAGATAAGATAGAAACCTTTAATTTACCTTCTCCCTGAGCAACAGGACTTTTCCAGCTGCATCTGATATACTTTTCTTTTTCATGCCTGAGCTGGTGTAAAATTATCTTATCTTTAGATAAAATATTTTAGGGATTTGGGGATTTTGTGTGCCTCAGGACAAAGGACAGTGTTTGTGAGAAGATCACTGCCCTCTTTTTGAGGCAAAATTCCACCCTTATTGAAATTTCAGTATAACAGAAAAGTATACCATTTCATTACCATACTATCTGCCATACAATGTAGTCACTTTCACTACAGGAGTGCTTAAACATCAACAGTTGACTATCAGAAAGAACTGATAGTAGAAAATGACTTGAGTGTTTCCCAATAAATCCATTGCTCAATTTTTAAAACATTATTTTCTCATCAAAGGGGACCTTTTATTTTAGTACACTACAGATTATATGCAAAATTCATTCCAGGAAAATGAGTTTATGCTATAATTTGCCTATCCAATAACATTTATTCTTTCAAAATACATTTGTGTATTAATAAAGCAAAAAAAAAAAAATTAAAATACTATAAAGAGAGGACAATGGTATGACTACTCCACTGAGGACTGAAAATGAAACATTTTCTAATGAATCAATAAATAGACTGGAAATAAAATCCTGGAAACAAGACAAAATACAGACCACAGCACCAATAAATATGGAAAAACCAAATTTGAAGGAGTTGTGTTGATTTATAGCACTTGATGATGCCAATATTGAGCTCTGTATAATTTGATCTACTTCAGAAATTATCAAGTTGCTCGGTACTCTCTCTTTTTTCTTGTTTTATAAATATAGACAACTCTCCTGTATGTATGTTAGATCTATTCTTCATATACTGTATTCTGATTAATATAATAATAGTTAATACAGTAATAATAATAATAATGTCAATCAAAGTAAGTTGCTATAACAAACACCATTTCCTGGTGTTGAGGGGCAAGGGCAGAGGGGTTTAGTAACTTTGTCTCAGTTAGCATCATACATGTGCACAATACTGTACTCAATCAAAAATCCCCTGCAAAGCAGTGAGAAGAATACTGAAACATCTAAGCCAGACTTGCTTAAGCTTTTCAGGTCTCAAAATCAATAATTCTGAGCTATTTGCATCTTCCCATTAGACATGGTATCAGAGGAGCATCCCTTCTTCCCATCCCAGTTCCTCTTCATTCCTGATAATAGAAATAAGGGAATAAAACCTTTGAGGAAAGGGTAATTTGTTATTAATAATAACAAATAATTAATAATATCAATATTAATCTGTGATTAATTACTTTGATTTGTACAGCACGTAGCATAGTAAAAGTTCTTTCTCAGATTATGCAGTGCAGCAAAACCATTAAAATCTATCCATGTGATAGATTCTCATTACTCAGAAAAAAAATGGAGGAAGAAATGAAATCTCAGATGAATGGCAGACTGCCTAACACCACAACTTCAAATCACACAAAAGATTGGAACAGTCAGAATAATTTCCGTGTTTATATCTACACTATTATTCCTGCAGATATGGACGTATATTACCACTTCCTCATGATATTTAGTACTGAGTACTTCAATGTGAGTACCTGGGTAATAAACAGCCCAGCTGTTTTAACTTATTACAGTCCTTCCACAGCTGATCAAATTTCCTCCATTATTCACTGTAGTAACAGCAACAAGGGCATAAATGTAAGAAAAAGTTTTCTGTCATACTCTTCGGTAGGTTTCCCAGACACTAGTTCAGACACACTAAGCAGTTCTACTCAGACTTTGTCCACATGTTCCTCTTTTGACCAGAAAGATGAGGAAAAGGATAGAAAGATATGACTGGAGGAGTCATGCCAAAGCAGTGAAAGAAGTGAAATACCTTTCCTGCTGATAGACCCAATAAATGATTTCCTTCTTCAAAGACATGTAAACAAGACACTTACATGCTTAAATGTTTAACCTGTGTGAATTGATTTTAGTTTTTCGGTTGGTTGGTTTGGTTGTTTGGTTTTCATTGTTGGGTGTTTTGGTTTGGGGTTTTTTTTTGTTTGTTTTTGTGGTTTGTTTGTTTGTTTGTTTTAATTCTTAAGCAAGTATGATAGTCTGCTCTTATTACAGACTTTTTTGAAAATAGGGTATTTTGACTTCAGACCTCCACACTTAAAAGTATTATTTTACTTTTTCCCTGAACCATCTTAAAAACAGACTTTGTTTTCTATTTATGTGCTAATGCGATCCCTGAACAGTCAAAAAGAGTCATTGCTGATTATTTTCACTCACTGAAAACTTAGCTTGTTAATAACTGTAAAAAGAAGGAAAAATTAAATAAAAAAAAAATAAAAAAAAAAAAGGGAGAGAAGGAGAGAGACAGGATAATGGATAAATAGATAAAGTTGTGGGAAAAGTTTATTCAGAGAACAGGAAGAAAAAAAACCCAACAAAAAATCCCAACAAATGACAGAGTATTTCTCCTGCTGTTTCAATGATAGCTATTAATGCATTTTAAAGTCTTCCAGATTGGTCTTGAGAAATCAGCTATCCTGGTCCTTGTTTCAGTAGAAACACCCATGGGAGCTATTAGCAGTACTCTAAGTTAATAAACTGTAAACTAACTATTTTTTTTTTTTTTTTAAGGAGGAAAAAACCTACAACCTTTGACAAAGTAATTGCACCAGTTATAAACCAGCCAAATGCCAGTTAACAGTCACATCAAGCCACTGGAATGGAAAGAAGATATCCATAACCAGGCCAGTTCAACAAAACTGTTTGTTTTCTTTTATTTAAAGTATTCTCTCTTTTTTTTTTTTAAAAAAAAAAAAAGGCATAATTCCTTTGCAAGCTGTAAAATATTTGAATAATGTCTGATGGTGCTTAACCGCTGGCTAAAGTCTACAGTTAAAGTAACGAGAGGATTTAGGGTTTGATTCACAAAACACTTATCTGAAACTTATAGAGCCGTTCATGTTAGAAAAAGAGGGCATTTGCATGCAAAAAGTAACTACCACTCTGAAACCAAATATTTCCTATTCACAGAATAAAACCCATCATGTGCAACTCCTCTGCTATCAGCTACAGTCTCTTACCTCTGTATGTGAGGAAAAGAATAGACTATATGCCCAAACAAGGTTGTTTTGCACTCTAGAGATGCAGCTCCTCATTGTCAAATATGCCACTTTATTCCCTTCAAAAGAGGAGCAATATTTACATGAACACAAGACTGCAGTAGTGGCAACTTGAGTTGAGGGTACAAGTGGTTCTTCTGATCACCCAAACAAAGAGAGATAATTGCACCTTGCAAGTGATCTTTGACCTCTATGCTGAGGATTGTTATTTATCTCACCTAGATAATTCCAGTGGAATTAGCTTTTTGTTGTTGTTGTTTGATCATCTAAATACAATCCTTTGAGAATAAAACTAAGTTTGGGTAAAAATTTCCACTTGAATAAAAAAAATTTTTGATCATCTGAGTGCTTTACCTGAATCCTTCTAATAATTTTTTTAACTTTAGCTGAGAGAGAGATGATATCACCATTTTAAGAAACTTAAAGGCTCAGTTCTGCTTCCTCACCTCAACTTCAAAGGAAGGAACTTTCTCATCTTGTGGTTTTGGGAAACTCTTATTCACATAGACTAGTTCCACAGTCATGACAGGAGAAACTATATAGACAAGTTAACTCCCCCGAGTGCTGATCCAGCAGCACATAGAAAGCTTGCAAACATCTCATATGGAAATTCCCCTAGCATTAATGCTAGGGACTACAGGTAGAAAGGTGTTAGAAGTAAAAAGTATCTGTTCATCACCAAAGGTAAGGCCTACAAGATCCAAGGGAAGATAAGGGCTGAAACCTTTTTTCTTTCCCATTTTACATACCCTTCTTTGTGCAGCTACACACAGGCTGTACAGCCAGGCTAAGTTTCCTCCTGTGCTGCATATTTGACTTCTGGTCATTGGACAGCAGCTGGCCAATGCTTGTCCAAGAGTGTTAAGTAACCTCAGAGAAAAATATGGGAATAATTTCTAGCTAGTCACACAATGGTGGGCTGCACCCATTCTGATATTCCTGCAATATACTATAGCAATGAAGTTACAAGTCATTACACATTGTTCAGTTGATTAACTCAATTGAGTTGTATTGAATCCAGAACAATGGGACCTAGTTACAACCTGGACTTCAGAGCATTGCTTCCCCAAACACAAAATCTCTATAAGTAACAACTGAAAATGAATTGAGGCCCAGTGATTCATTAAACTGTGTTGAAGACCCCAGTAATGTCCTTGTTTTCCCTAAAAAATAGATAAATAAAAATTAAAAAAAAATACCACAGTGCATGGAAGTAAATGTATTAGAAGGATGGAGGAAAAGTTCAAACACTATATGTAGTCAGTCATGTTTAACAAATTATATAGCAGCCCACCTTGGTGAAACCCTGTTTAAGGCCATGATACCACAAGGGAAAATGGTCCTTATTCACATAAGTTTTGGCCCTTGACCAGTATTTGTTTTATTAGGCAGCTATAACAACAAACGGTTTGCACCACAGTTCTGAGCATAGAAAGCATGCATTTATGCCCCAAATCAGGTAAAAGGGGTATAGACACATAATAGGTAACTTTACTGCTTACTGTCCCACTGAGAAATTCCAAGCAGAACCCCTTTGTCAGGGATATTTAATAACCAGAACAGCAAATAAAATAAACTGGCCTACTCACACCAGGGATAAAATTTGAAGTCCACCTGTAGTCCATGGTAAAACTCCTACAGACTGCAGTGGAGTCATAATTTTATCCCAGATGCATGTACTATGAAGGACCTGTGGTTGTTTGTGGGGGTTTAGGGGAAGCCAGGAACATCTGATAAACCAGGACCCTTTAATAGCCTGCAGCTGTCTCTCATCCAGCTTAGAGACATAAGGCTCAATAGAAAACCCATCAAAATCAATGGGGTCTTTCGATTGGCTTGCTGCTAGTTTTGGATTAGTACTACAGAGAGAAGGCAGATCATCCTTCTTCATTACTAAAGTATTTAAAAGTTGTCTTTTAATAACACTAATTTAATACACACTGAATCCTGATAAAACATTCATTATACATATTTCCATCTGGCTCATACCATGTGGAAGGCCATCTCAGACCTTGTAACACTCTTCCTGGGGGCTGAATGTTTTGCACTTCTTGTTGACTCGGGCCATTAATGTTAAATTATCTACAAGGGCGTGATTGTTTTTAAAACTCCCCAGCCTGCAAGTGAGCATGCAGATTTTAAACTCTGTTTCAAGAAGTCCGAAGTTTTCTATGGGGATTATTACATTTATACATCACAGCCAATCCGAGGGTTTCTAAAGCCTTCAAACAACTGACACCATATGTCTGGGTACAATGGAATCTACAGAATTATCAGCAACAGCAAAAATGTCTCATTACACACCGAGAACTACAAACACATAACAAATATATTGAGTAGCACGTATGCTCGCAAGGAAATTAATTGACTCAGATGCATACAAAGGGATTTCCAAAGTGCTAAAAACATATTTCAGTGAAGAAATGTACTATGCTAGGCTGTGATTTGCAATATAATAAATAATCCTCCTAAAATTCATTTAACTTCCACTCCGTCTAATGCAGGGCTACACAGATCGTACAGAATATGCTTTGTGTGACACAACATGCAGAATACAGCACACGAGAAAAAAAATAAAAGTCCTTTTTCAGGTCAATAAAAAGTGTTCCCAGATCTTGGCAAAATCTGCAGAATGAATTGCATTTGTACTTACTCTGTTTACATATTCGTTTGTCACATACCAGCAGAATTCTACCAAACATTCACCTCAGACACTTAGCAATGTCTACAAAATTATACCTATTTTTTAAGAGGGATGGAGAATACAAAGTGATGATTCACATCTAGAAATCTGGTTTCATGAGGAAAAAAAAAAAAAGCAGGATAGGGAAGTGCTAGTATTATTTATTCACTTATTATTATACAATTTGGACTAAGCCACAGGAAATTTTTATGAGCAAGTTAAAAATAGTGAGATATAAATGGAAATAATAATGGTTAATAATAAATAGTAATTAGCAGTGTTTTTCACAGCAACATAATCTTTTATCCACAGTTGTGCATTACCTTAAAGAAACAGATTATGAATTCTGAACCTCTGAATATTTTGTTCACACAGTGAATTAATAGTTCATCCATAAAAAAATGTGGGCATTCTGTTGAGTAAGTGCTCCATAACATGGACTATAGGGTTCTTATTTGGCATAAAAGATTAGCCCTCCAGTATTCCCATGAGAGGTACATATTACTAACCCTAACAGAGAAGGTGAGGAATAAAAGAGGTAAATACCATATAGATTTGGCGACTTTTTTTTTTCTTCTTATGAGAAGAGTATTAATTTGAACTGCTTCCTAACTGAAACCAAATGAATCTTGAAAGCATGTGAATTTTTAAAAATGGTTCACCTTTTGTGAAAGTTCATCTTATTTATTTTTCATTCTTTTTGGTTCTATTTTGATTCACTAAACAGGTAAACTTTTAATAATCTAAAATTACGTGTTAGAAAGTTCTGGGCTAATCAGTGACCAAGGCAAGAATAATATCATTTACCTGTTGAACAACACTGGCCAGTAAGCTGTTCATTATCTTTGAAGTCTCTTGAGGGTTTTAATAATGACACAAGTCACAACTTCTAGTTCCAGCCTTAGTAACTCATCCTATAACACCATGCAAATATTTTTTTTCATTATCACCTCAAATGAGAAGTATGAGTAGCACCATACATGCTCTCTATGATGACTTGGTTTGTGCACAGCAATAACAGTTTTCCTCTGATGTTTTGTGAGTGTCTTGGGACGAAAAAAATAAACAACTAGCTGTGTAGCTCACATGGCAACTAATAGGTGACAAAAAAGAGTTCAAGTTTGGCCCTTGACAGAGAAGGAAATGAGTACTTTTATATGACAAGAGATGTGCCTCACTGTGGGCTGGGGCAAATTTCCCATTTGAATTACCTTTTGAATATGTTTGGGTTGGGTGCTGAGGGAGCCCATTATGATAGCAGGAAGGAAAACATATCTCTAAATGGGGTCCAGATTCAACATGCAACATTTTTATCTCAACACAAAAGGGTTTTTGTAAAGTTGTCAGGACATCCCTCTTCTGGAGGATGAGGCAGTTGTGCCTGAGTCTCAGGCTGGATGCTTCAGCTCCAGATCTGGAAGGCCAGCTTGTTTATCCTCCACACCTTGCAGTGAAAAGAGCAGTAGTAATATTCTGAGGCAGGCTCCAGCTTTTGATGTGCTGCCACACAGGTCAGAGAGGGTCTCACGTTTCCTTACCATGTCATGAGTGCAGCCTGGCATGCAGGAGCTGGGTGTTTATTTGATCAGGCAAACAGCTGTTCTCCTTTCCTGTTACTTCCCCTTCTGCAGATCCTGTTTCTTTCCTGCAACCCACTACTGGAGCAGGGAGCAAGAATTTGAAGGTCTTCTCACTTCAGAATGAAGAAATCAATCAGAGACACCATAAAAACCACAAACGAAAAACGAAATTATATTGAAGAAAACCAAACACTATGAGTTGACTTTTAACATCAGGAACTTGAAAGAGGAGGATGATCCTTCATGCAAAACAAGAATGTACTAGATTTTCTACTCTCTTGCTAGACTGCCATGCTATGAAAGAGGGTCAGAGGGGAGCCCAGGTGAGCCATACACTCACAGAGAGCCTCACAGCGACCATAATTAATGTGTTTGCTGAACCAAATATAAGCAGAGAACAAACACCTGCATTCCTCATGTCGAAGGAAAAGTAAACTGTAACTATGAAACTGAACTTCTTTGGTTCTAACATTTTGGAAGCAAAAAATTGTTCAGTTATAATTTATTTTCCTCAAAAGATGGCTTTTGTTTCCAAGGCTAATTTTTGGGACAAAACTAGAAATGTGATTTACAGAAACATTTTAAACTGTACTGAAAATGCTGCTGGTTCTATATATTGGTTTTGAATTTTAAACTATGTAATCTAAACAGCAGTGTCTCATAAGCAGATTGTCCTTATTGCACAGACATTTGTGTCTGCTGTGGCTGCTGGATGATCAATTGCATTACAGCAATATTAAAGCCATCCAAAGAAACTGAAGAAACCTCAACTTTGGTTTAACAAACTTATTGTATGGCATAGGCTGTTCTGAGAAACTGTCTATATAATTCAGACACTTTGTAACCATGCAACCATTACCTTGTGTCTGTAAAGATTTTATTAAACTATGGGACCACAAACTTTTAATATATACCTTCCAAATTATTATTTCACTTCCTTTTAATGATTCCTCTAAAGTGCAGAAAGTTTTTTTTTGTAGGCACCTGATACTCAGGCCGCATTTCTTTATTCTTGTTGTATAGCATGTTGCTGATCTTCATTGGTCTTCAAGTCAGTGGTGGAGAAAAAGTATAAGTCTCAATCTCCTTTCCATTAAAAAAAAAAAAAAGTGAAATAGCATTGTAATCATGTATGGCTATCTATCACTGTTAGCTGCATGACAGATTATAGGAGGACCTCTTGCAGATGGATATGCTGCAGAGTCCACTGAATAGAGCATGTATTTATGTTTCACAATAGATACCTTATAAAACAGAAATTGATTACTGCCTTATAGGTAGTTTAGATTTAGAGAAGTAATTATTTATCTCACTCCCACTGATTTCATCTGGGAGATCTCAAATTCCTTTCAGACTCTGTCATTCACTGCTTTCATCATTTTTGAAAATAGAATTTATGCACATTGAAAAATTTTTCCCACAGTTTGGAAGAGGATGTCAATGTTAGGTCCAACATTCAGGCATTTTATATTCAATGACAACATGTTTAAATTGACTGCTGAGTACATATTGGGTCATGACTCAAGATACTGAGTGTCCACATCAGGGTTGTGAATTTGTAGACGGATATATCCAGCAGCTCATGGGCCATCAAAGTGTCTGCAGTCTTTTTGATTCCTTTGAGGATTCTTGGGGGAAAGCTGGGGATTGCCCCTATAGAGGTAAGCATGCTAATTCTATGATGCCTGTAGAGTTTCCTTGGTTCTAAAAAGACTATTAATGGTGACAAATTTTCAAATAACACATTTTGGGATTGTAAAACTATCTATTGTGTCAACTATAATTTACATCAGAAAACAATAAACTTCAGTTCAGTTTTCTTTACTTTGCTCTGGAGCTTTCAGAGACCAACTGAACTCTTGGGAAGGCACATTATACTACAGAAAAAGACTTGAAAACCACATAAAATACTTCTCAAGGTTTTATTTTACTTATTTTCATGCTGCACAATGGAATAATTTCTAATATCTTGACATGTTGCAGATGGGAAAAATGGTTTCCTGACTTCTGTAGTCAGTTCCAATGGATTTCTCGATGTGTAAATAGGGTAAAGGCTGCGAAATTATCCATTAGATTCCTATTGTGAGAGATTTCTTTGTGTATTGCACTTCACTGGATTTGATTTCATTTTTTCCTTATAATTGCTTCCATTTTTGGATTATCTTGGAATTTTAATTATTGGAATTACTGGAATCTTAATCAAAGTCCATTGTTCATTTGATTTTCTACTTGTATATTCAAAATTTTCCTAGAAATGTTAAAGAAACACCTATTTTTAAAACAATATTCAATGCTCATGATACTTGAAAACCACTCTTTAACACTTGACTCAGCATTCTTCACCCTTCTTTCACAAGTGAGAGAGTGCAAACAACAACTCATGATGGATCTGGACATGGGTTTTATTAAAGAACAAACAGGATCAGTGCTTTAACCTGAATTGATTTCACACACTTACTTATACACTATTGTCCCCAGCATGATGTTTGCTAATTTTTGACTTCCCTTCCATCCAGGGATCACTGCTAGCCTGGAAGAGATGGGCAGAAGGCTATTCTGGTCAGAGCTTGACCTTGGGTGTCCCTTGGCATTTGTTTTCATCTTCTTGATTTCCCAGAACTTCCCCACTTCCAGGATCTTTCCTTCAGCCTTCTTCTTTCCAGGTCATTTTCTTCTTTCTGAGACCACTTTTTTTTTGCAGAACCCTTGTTTTGGCACCAGGTCTTCCTTCTGGAACCCAAGTACTTCATTCTCTCTGTCTAGATAGTCTATGTGCACAAGTCCAACAGATAAGCAGCCACCCACTTGCTAGTTGTGTTTAATTCCTCTTTATTAACTGGAGGATTCAAGATGCACCACTTTTATTTAGTCCAGGTGTTACAAAAATTTACAGCCAGTCCATAAAGGTTTCAGCCAGCAAGTAGCCAGTTTCTGCTTAAGAGTTCAAAAGTTCAGTTTCAGACCTTCACCCACACCCCACACCCCTCCATGCACACAATTATTTGTTTCCTGTTAGCATTCACAGTTGTTATTTTCCTTCACCTGCATTCTATTTTGCTGTGCTTTTGCTGACTTTCTCTGCATTGCAATAACCTAACAATGGTGGGGTTTAGAGCCACATGGCTAAGCCTGTCCTGGAGTGGTCTAGATGTTCCCTCCACCTGCTTTTGTCAGAGAAAATGGTGGATATTTAAAAGACTTAGAAAAGCAGAATCTCGCATTCAGGCACCACACAGCTCAAGGTAGGGCTGCCCCAGCCACTGCAGACCTGCCTGTGGAAAAGACGGTGCAAAACACAGCTTGAGGTCCTCAGCATTGCAAGCTCCCCTGTAACAAGTGAAGGACTTAACTCACCATATTTCAAACATGATGAGTAAAGAAACAAATTTATTCTACTGCATAAAGTTTCTTGAAGGACTTGTGTTAAGTGGATGTTCATAGCAGTGTAACAATGTATGTTTATAGCCAGACTGTAACTGCAGAATTGAGGCCCAAGATACATTTCAGTGATTATCACTCGAGGATATATTTGCAAATACTAATATTGCATTTACTAACTAAAGGATCATGTGAAGAGATAAGAGAAAAAAGGGAAAAAAACCAAGACACATGTCTACTTTCCTGATCATGGTTAACTAGCAACACCCAGGGTACAAAACAACAAAACCACACAGAGTTGCCTTTATCTGCACAGATAACTTTACATAGATCTGTGGTCAAAGCCCATGGGGGCTTTACTGTAAAGCTCAGTAAGAAAACATATTCATGTTTTTGATGTTTAACATTCTTACTATATAACATTTCTGGAATCTTTTTTTTTTGTTTGTTTGTTTGTTTTTTTTGTTTGTTTCCCTGCAATAATGTTCACAATCTTCACTAGTATTCCTTTTGGTCAAAGCTGAAAAGAGGGAGAAAAAAATGAAATAAAGGACCATGGAGAGAAACATAAAGGGAATGGGACATAAAAATTCAGGACATCTATGCTTGCTGTCATCATTAAAAAAGAGAGAGGAGGAAGAGAGGGATGACAAAGTGAAAAGAAAAAATGCAGCAACTCTTTTATGTGAAGATTACATTTAAAAATAACCAACTAAGAGTCTGCACTTTTCAAAAGACTGACGTCCTGAAACGCATTTAGATTGATGCAGCCTGAGCCTGAAGTTCTCTTGCTGAGTAAACAGTCAAGTGTTCTTAATAGGAATTGCAGTTTCTCGACATCTGTTGGGGAAAAGGGAATGGTGAAACAACAATTTAGATTGAGATTGGTTTTGTTAAATGCATTTAAATTCCAAGATTAGTGGTGTTCTTTCTTTTTCAATTAGCATTTACTTGCAGAAAGGTTACAGATGAAGGGGCTGAGAAAGAGTTCTTTGGGGGAGGGGGGTTAGCTCCCAGGGCAGTAGAGAATGTACTAAAACGTGTAACATAGACTAGAATAGGACTTCAACATAAACTTGCAACTTATGCAAAAGTGAGTGCCTTTGAAAAGCTTTACGAAGGAGCAAAAAAATTTAAAAAACAATAACCATGACTACCCTTTGTTGAGCCCCTAAGAACCAAGCTGGAATTCATATATGAAAAAATATTATCATTGCCTTTGAAAGGAATTTTCCAGGCCATTCATTCTGCAATTCCCCATGCTGATTAGACTGTGAGAAGACTGTGACTTTTAAAGGGTCACAGAAAGGTAAAAAGAAAGGAAAGCTGTACGAAATGTCCTACCTGCTTTTCCGCTTTTCAAAAAACAAGCTCTCTTTATGAGTTTTGTCAAGCAAAGGAAGATTCTTTTAGACCAGTGAAACATTTGTTACTGTTTTTGGGAAACCGCAGTAATAACAAAACCTGGAATGTTCTGAATTGTCTTGTCTTGTTTTACTCTGGAACGTATGTCAGAGCTTGAGTCATTATTCTGGACTGAGGCTGCTGAAACTGCTTTGATTTCAGTGTAAAGATGAAGTTATGAAGAACACTCCTAAACCTGTACCATGCAGAGAAAATATTTCTCACCCAGTGTTATGTTTTCTTCAGCATATGGATTTCAAGTAGTTTCATCCTTTGTAGAACTTGTGACTGAGCTATGTTGCTGTGGCTTTTTAAGTTTGTTATCACTGATCTTTTAAATATCTGGAATGAGGATGTTGTGTTTGTTTTCTTTATTTGGAGCATTTTGGGGTATTCTTACTTTTCTTTTGCAAATCCTGAAATATATGTTACTCTTTAGTCACTGACAGTGCACTCAGAGCTGGACAAAGACTATTCAGTGTGCTTGAATACCTTCAAAATGTAGAAAGAGATGCAAAACAAGATAAATCTGAAGCCATTTGTAAAATTAAAGAAAAGGAAGACCTGTATAGATGCTTTTTTTCTATCACTGCAAATTTATACAATGTTTGAAAAACTTATTCCAAAGCATCCACAAATCAACGTAACAAGTTCTGTTGGCTTTGTTGTTTAAGTGCAAGAAGCATCATAAGGGGCAAAACATGACCCTTAGCATCAATACAATGTGTTTGGTGTTCTCTCTGCTGGTAAAGCAATGTCAGCCTAAGGGAGTTCTGTTTAATCTATCTCTGGACACTTAAAACTATCTGAGAATGCACTATTTATTGATCTCATTTATATTGTCTTGGAGATCTCAACCTAATGCTAATCTGATGAAGTGCAGATGAAGTAAGCTGTGGTGGTTACGTTGTGTATTTTATTGCACAGGGCCATTAAAGGACCAGTGTGAACAGAAACTATGAACAAACAAGTGCACAGTTGGCCTTGTGGAATATCTAATTCTCTAACCACAAGTGGATGTGATCACAAGAGACTTTGCATGAAACTAGGCTTTGGACTCTTGCTTTTTCAAAGGGAGAGTCCCCCACTCCTTCCTTTTCTCCTTCTCAGAAACCTTCACTCTTCTCTATATCTGTCTCGCCTTGTAAAACACAGGTACTAGCAGACAAGTCCTTTGCTTTCCTCTTAATACCCTGGTTTCCAGTAGGCCTCCCCATAATATGTAAACGCCACTCAGCCTGCCATCTAAATTTGGTATTATAACTATATCCATGGTGTGAGAGCCTGGTCACCTATTGCAAAGCCAGGGTTGTTACATGGGTGACAGAAAAGGTTTTATTGGTGGCAGTGGAGCCATGATGATAGACCATCTGAGGACCAAGCACAGAGACCAGTGTTTTATTTTGGAACAAACAAGTAGCTTTAAGTAACTACAGTTTATCTTCTGCAGCAATCTTGATCCACACTTTGGGATGCTTGATATGTTTCCTTATCTTATATCTCCTATCACACAAAATAAGGCTTTAGTTAGACAAGTTTTACTCCAGTAGCTAGTTCCACTATTGCTGGAATAAATATTTCATATAAATATAGGCTGCAAGCTCATCCCCTCAATTATTTTGTTCAATACAAACAGTCAGGTAATATGTCAAAAATAACATTTCACAAAAAATGGAAGCTGGCAAGTCCTGTGTGTTTATTTTAACTAGAACTACGCTGTCTTGTTTAAAAAAAAAAAAAAAAAAAAAAAAAAAAAACAAAACTTTAGGTAAGGGCTGGGGAGAGCCTTCAATTTCCACCAAAAAAAAAGTGCCAAGTAA
>JAAGNO010004420.1:0-26533 GCA_033439905.1 Ceryle rudis | reverse complement strand
TGAATAGGACCTAAAGTATGATAAGCCTTTTTTTTTTTTTTTTTTTTTTTTAATGCTTTTAGGTTTATATTTTATTCTGAATTGAAAAGAAAATTGTGGTTGTCTTGACTACTAAAAAAATCCCATCCTACACACTGCTTGAGAGATGTGCAACAGAGAGGAGGGAATTTAGCTGTACTCAGCTTTTGTTGTTTTCCAAGTGCAAACCTTGGAGCAGGTTTGGTGGACACGTGGTCTCTTTAGCCTGCGACTTGGCTTGTAACTCTGTCTGTGCCTTCAGTTACTGAGATGCGTTTTTATTTTCTCCAAACTCAACTTGATGCCCTGCTAAAAATGCATTTTGTTTCTAGGCAATAGTATATGAAGGCCAAGACAAGAACCCAGAAATGTGCCGAGTTCTGCTCACGCATGAAATAATGTGCAGGTAAGAAATACCCACCTTCCAGTTAATTAGTGATGAGAAGATGAACGTGTCTCTCAAAATCTAGGTTGAACCTGCAGCTATTTTCAGACTTAAATTTATCTTTCTTGCATTAAACAATCCCAAAATAACAGAGTTTGGTGTGTGTAATTAGCAGCAAGGTCTCAGTCGTCACACTTGTTTTCAATTATTTATAAAGAGTTATTCTTAACAGAAGGCTACTGGTTTTCATTTAGACACTGTAGCTCACAATAGGTTTCCTCACCAAAATTAACAGTCAATTATAGTCTTCTAGCAATAAACATCTCTGCCTCCTATTCTCAACAAAACCTCGTCAATAAAATGACAAAACAGGGTGGGGTAGGTTTTTTTTTTGTTGCCCCCCCCCCTTGTTTTTTTTTTTTCTTCCCTGGATGTGCATTAAGACTTTTAAGACTTGAGGTCAGGAGGCATATTTTGTCCCAGTTGCTGCTCACGCAAGGTCCCCACTCGGCCAGAGCAGGTGATACTCCTCAATGCAAAAGATGTCTTCTTGATGATTTTCTTTATACTTCCTTGTGCAGATTTGTCTCTGCCCTGTGCTCTCTTCTCCTCAACACACCTGCCAGAGGTTGGTTGCTTAAATTCAGGACAGTCAAATATCTTCTCTCCCCAACATGGTAGTTCTGCAGCTGCTTCCTTCTCTTTTCTGGCTGATTGAAATAGGCGAAGCCTCTTCTACTTCCTTTTTACTGCAGAGAAGGCAGCATCTTCTGGCAGACCTCTCTGACACCTAGGAGAGCTTGACCTTGCAGTCTCATTAAAGTTAGTGGGTGTTTTTTGCATGTCTGAAAAAATAATTTGTTACATGTTATTCGATGGCAGAAAATAATTGCCTGGTGGAAGATGAGGCGTTCTTGCATAAGCTCATTGTTACAATCAGTTGTTTTAAGACTGTAAAAATGCCATTGCATGCGTTGTAACTTTTACAAAACACATTAGCTAAAGAGGAGTAACTTGAGGGTAAAAACTAGTACCCACTTCTAAGAGAATAAACTTGGATGAGAATTTCCTGGTGGGGGAGAGTCTTTGACAAAATATTCAGATGGAAACTTCTCTGTTGGTTGATTTTTATTTATTTATTTATTTATTTGTTTGTTTCATTCTTGGTGATCTGCATGTTTTGTCCTCCATGGCAGCTCCTCCCTGATAAAACCCTGCTCGAGGGCAGTGCCCTGCGATGACAGCAGAGAAGGAGCTGCTCTCCTTGCTTTGCCAGCCTGGGTAAAACCCCACACTGCCACCCAAATTCTCCCTTGCAGGATTTGGGAGATTTTAGTTTTCGTGTTGTATTTTTCTAGGCTGTTGTATTCGGTAGGTTTGACTTCTTCCAGGAAACCAAAGATAAACCATTACAGCTCAAGAATGATCAGGGCAGACCAGTATCTTCAAGAGGTGCCTGAGCTTCTGCTGCTGTTGGGAGCTGCAGCATTGCTTTGCTGAGGACTCACGGCCAGTTCTTGCTTTCCAAATGGAAACCCAGTTGTGCTGACAACTCATAATTGCCCTAAAATTCAGTGGCCCAATTAGCACCACTTTCACACTAGATACCTAGCTAGGAATAATTAATGGAAATATTACAGGAGGCTCCTGACCTGATAAGGCTGAAGTGTGTGCTTTGCTTTTCTTCTGCAATAGACCAGTATAACAGTGGGACTGTTCATGAGAGTAAAATTAAGCATATGCTCAACTACCTGCAGTGTCAGGGTCTGAATCTGCTGTTAGTGATGTGCCCTCCCGATTCTTAAATGGCAAGGTTTTGAGGTAGGAATTACACCTGTCTGCCACTCACTGAGCCATCTGTGAAAGAGTAAGAATCACCTATTTGTAATGCATTAATTTTCTTACAAATACTTTATAAACATAAAGAAGTGAATTGAAACTTTTTATGGAAGGCTGAGTTTTAAATGAAAAACCAAATACCTGTAGCAAAAATTTATGGCTGTTCAATATACTTTGACTGAGACAGAATTATTTCTGTTCTGGGAATGTGGAAAGATGTACAGTCTTTTCCTTTAGTAAAGCACTTTACACTTCCTTTGTTGTTAAAATTCATTAGATCAGGACCTTTGTTCTTCTCCTATTTGTTTACAGCTAGTCCAGTCCTTGCTTTGTGTTTCACAACCATAACGTGTATGGGTAGCAAATGAAAAAAAAATATCTGACCACAGTAGGCAAATGTTGTATGCCTAACGGGGCAGGGGAGACATATTCAAATTTCTTACAGCTCATATTAGATATTACCTATTTCCTTCTCTGCCTATACATGTGTAAGAGGGTGCTGTTTGTTTACCAGGCCGCTTGACCCTATTGCACAAATCTGTCATCTATTGTGCTGCTAACACTCTTTTAAATTGCAAATCTGATGCTCTTTAGGGGTCTAGGAGGGAAAAAAAAAAAATCTCCACACCATTCTGTTTCTCTTGATTTCTTGCCTGTTGTAAGTGGAACTTGGGATGTGCTGAATTTGCACCAGGGGTGCAAATGCAGCCTCAATTATAAGCATAAAATTAGAGTCTGTTCCCCATTAATCAGCCCAGCTAATTGCTATGCACTACCATTAGCCATATGGTGTGAAAGACAGCTTGCTCTCCCTAAGATGAAATTTCTTCATTTCAGACATGAAATAGTGAGGGCTCTGTATTTTAAAATAGCTTGGTTTAGATATTTAATTTCTAAACAACTTTCAGCAGTGCTTTCTATCAAGGCTAACTGCACAATAAAACTTTGCATTTATGTGACAAAGCTGGGTATTTATAGTATACTACAACTATGGCACGGATAAGACAAAGAATTCAAATGTATAGGAGAGTCCTCGTGGTAGGAAAGTGGGGCTGAGGTTTGCTTCAGGTGGATGTTTATTTCAAAGCATTTCATTGTGTTTTGTCAAATATAAAAATCTACACGGTTGGCAAAAATGTTAATAGCTGGGGAGAATTCACAGCCTCGGTGGAATTTATTAGTATTGTAGGCAGCATGGGGAGGGACATCTATAGTTAATATTGCCTCAACAATTTCCATTATGAAACCTTCAGTGGCTTTACAGCTTTGCCAAACTTAAACTGTTCTGGCTGAAATGTCCTTTGCAGGGTGTCAGCCTCAGGCTGACTTTCTTTGGAAAGTTTCAGCTAAAATGGTTCAGTGATTTCTGAGAATAAGGTTGGAGTAAAATATGTTTTTTTGTCTGTGTAAAATAAAATCTTACAGCTGTTTTGTCAAGAAGCTCCCGTACCTCCATGCTCCAGGGTGAGGAGCCTGTTGGAGGCAGGGGTTGTCCCAACCACATTGTCTGAAACCCACCTCGCTGGGAGATTCTGCAAAATCTCCCACATGGACTTGCTAACGACTTGTTAGAGCCTGGCAGCTAAATGATCGGAAAGTCGCATTTGCACTGGCCACGTGCCATCGCCCCGTAATTTCTCATTGTTCATTGTCCCCACGGAAAGCCTGGATCAGATACACAAAGCTGGTCTCCTCTCACGAGCGATGCTCCTGGCCATCATGCCAGGGTGGGGGACAGGAGAGGGGTGCTGGACATTGGGGTGCAGAGGCTGTTTCCTGCTCACCCGCAGCAGGGCCAGGCAGTATGGGGTAGAGATGCTCCCTTGCATGGAAGGGAAGAGGAGAAGGAAGGTATGGAGCAAGTCAGCAGGAGGGCAGAAGGTCCCTAGAGGGTTGGGGTGAGGACAAAGGCAGCAACAAAAGCTGGGAATGGTGGTGGCTGGAGACAAGGAGGCCTGCAAAGGGGCAGGATGGGGATGGTGTGGGCCTTGGGCATGAGCCTTAGGGATAGTGAGGCTGGCAGTAGGTAGGTGGGGGGAAACCTTCTGTAGTCAGAGATGAGGTGCAGGAGCTGGAGAAGGTTGTGATGGTAAGAGGCTGCATTACTATCAAGGACTGCTTGTTTTGAAAACACACTCCCGCAAATGAAGCACTTTTTGTAAGCCTCTTCTGTGGGGAAACATGGCATTGAGCCTGAGCCACAGCTCCCTGCTACACTTGGGGAGAGGCGTCATGGAGGGACAGCAAGGACAAGTCCTTGCCCTCCTGACTGCAAGGAGTTGGCACTCAGTGCTTCTCCCTCTGCTTTCAAAAAGCCTTGCTGGGCGCTGGAGTGCTTCTGGATGACTTGGATAAGTTCCTGGGAATTTTAAAATTCCTTCAGGGAAAGGAAAAAGGGTGCTGAATATTTAGGAACTTATTTCCAAGTGTTAAGTAGGCACTAAAAGCCAAAGCTTTCGAGGCAAGTTGAATTAAAAGCACTTCTCATTCTATGCAACCAGGTCTCAAACTCAGGGCTTGTGTTTTAATTCTTTGCATAGAAAAACTAGGGTAGACAAGGCCTCACATTCTGCTGTTGGGAGAAATAAATGCAAAGAGAAATAAATGCAAAAGGCAAGCTAAGGTTTAAAAGATAATTATCTAGTACATGAAAGAACATTTGGTACCTCCTTTCATGCCACAGAGCCACCAGACAGTGAGATGTTCCACCCATGAACCTCTTCCACATCACCCTCAAACTGCAGTGCAAGGAGTGAGGTCTGTTAGTATTACTCAGGTTTATTGGGGTGCTTGGGAAGCCCTATTCAAATGAGGGACCCACCCTGATGAACAATGGAGTGTTTCCTCTGCTCTCGAAGCTGGGTTTTCCCCAGTGGCCAGTGCCTGACTCCATCCTGCTTGCGGCAGGAGGTGAGACCGAGACGTCCCCATCTCCGGGCCCCTGTGGCTGACTCTCCTGCTGGGTTAGCATCCCAGGAAGGTGCCGGCCTCCCAGCCTGGTGGTGTGTGGATGGTGGTATCTGCCCATCTCATGCTGGGAGCCTGGGAACCTTTGCTTGCCTGAGTAAGTGTGGCAATTTTTGTCCCTCCAGTCTGCTGTGAGAATGTCAGGACTAGCCCTGATTCGCTTCAGTCACAAGAACTGCATTGTCTTAACTTGTGCCAACTCTGTTTCTAATTACATTTTAATCATTTAAAAATGATTAGCAGTTTTTATTGCCTTGTTTGTGGGTAAATTTTCTCACCCCACACATTCTAGCTGCACTCCAATGACAAGTCCTTTTATAGGCAAAAAAGCCCCCTGAACATCTACATGACTATTTACCTACAGCATATTTTATTCCTTCCTAAATTTTAATGCTTTCTGGGTGCCAAGGCTCTTGCATTTTCTGGTGGATCAATTGTGGTATTGTGCTGTAAAATTAAACAGTTTTTTTTGGCAATCCCAAACAATGTAACTTCCACCGAAATGAAGATACCGCACATGTGTTAACTGTGAAAAGTTTCAGCCCTGAATAGTTGCCTTGAAGCTTTTTGCGGTGAAAAGAATTATGTATTTTCCCCTCTTTGAAAACAAATTTTTTTTTGAACCATTTTTCAACCGGCTTCTTTTTTAACATCCCCCCCCCCTCCCCTTTTTTTTTTTTTTCCTTGTTATCTTTAGTGTGGTTAGTTGCTTTACTGCTAATCTTGGTGGGTAACTGTATATTATTCACTCTATTGTTCAGCAACACAAGAGAACCTTTGTCGTACTCCCAACAGGGCTATTTATAAAGTGTGGCACTTCTGAGGGCTTCTTCCTGCCCTGATGTTCTTCCACCTTCTGGGGAAAAGAAAATAGTTCATCTGAGTGTGAGCAGTGGTTGCTCCTGTCAGCTGCCAAAAGCCAGTTCTGGAATAAGGGTGATGTGTAGGTCCCCAGGATGCTATTTGGAACAAGCTTGGTGGTTTCCAAAGATTTGGATGCATGGGGTTGAGGCTTACCAGAAAGCTTATTGAACAGAGAGATGTGCTCAGGTTTGGTCAGGGAGAGCTAACAGGGTGGTCCTCACTGCCTCTCACTTGTTGGCACCATGTGATGGGGTCCCTGCAGCCCTCGCCCTGCAGGAGCTGGCCAGGCTTCATCCATCAGGGAACCAAGGAGGTCATGGGAAGACCAGGAGGAGCTTCTTGATTTTATTTATTTTATTATGTTTTTTTAAATTAATTGGAGCCTTGACTTCAGCGGAGGATTTCCTGTTAAGGGATGTCAGTGAACAGGAGCTTTTCTTGCTAGGTGTTTCCTCCCTGGGACAGGTGATGGGTAAAAGCCTGAAGCTTTGCTCACCTATGTAGCTGTGACTTGGCCTTGTGGGTTTTCAGATGGGCTGCTGGGGAGATCAGGGCAGCCCCCACATTGCTCAGCCACAGCTCTAGATGCACCAGGAGGGATTCCCACCCTGAGCAGATACATATATATTGCCTGTGAACTTACCTGCAATCTATTTATGGCTCCTAATGGACAATAACCCCTGACAAGCAATCATCACAAACAACAATTTAACTTATCTTAGGAAACAATGAGCCACCTTAGTTCAAAAGAATCTCAGCCTCGAGGTCAGCAATGGAGCAGTGCTTTGGGAGACGGAGCTTATATTTCACATGCCTGCTTTGTATCTGACCTGACGCAGGGCACCAGCCACCAGGGCTGTGCTCTCCATGGCACTAGTGATCATTAACATGCTTAGAAAACTTGGGGAAACAGACATGCCCAAGCACTAAAAAGCTGCTGCCGATGGTGCTGGCATTGTAGCTCCCCCATTAACGGCAGCGCTCCTTGGAGGAGGGAGAATAATTGTGCTTTAGGATTTTCTGGGGAGGTTTCCCAGTGGCTGAGAATTCAGTTCCATGTAGAAGCAGGAATATCTTGTGGATGTGTAACATAAGCATTAAGTAAATGTAAAACCCAGGCTCAGCAGGGAAAAAGCTGCTCTATTTTGTGTGCGAGCGTATGCGGGACAACTGTTAAACCTGATGGAAAAGAGGCTACAAATAGCCAGGTCTCCCTGTTTTGAGTGAGCCTTGAATTATTATTTGTGAAAGGGGCAAACCCCCTCTCTTTTTATATTTTCCGTTGCTAACCAGCTGTGCAAGAAGTTAAACATAGTAATTAACCCATATGTGACCCACTACATTTGACTGATTTCCAGGCAGGCACCAAGCGGTAACTCTAGCTGGCAATTTGAACCTACCATGTTCGTAATGATGATTTTACAGTGTAATGGTCGCACTAAATCCTTTCACTTTTGCTCTGTAGCCGCTGTTGTGACAAGAAAAGCTGTGGCAACAGAAATGAGACTCCATCAGATCCAGTGATAATTGACAGGTAAGGACTGCTATTGTTTCCTTCCATTTTTTTTCCCCTTCCTCATTATAATGAAACACCTGCCCTGTGTTGCTAATGGGGAAGAATTAAGAGCATATACGGATGAAATTTTGTTTTTGATACCGAATTAGTTGTGCTTCGCAATTGTGATTGCCATGGAAGGGCCATATGGAGGATAACGGAGCGACCTGCTCTGTGGAGGGCTCTGCTTCTTGTAACTGATTCATGTGCATAAAGAGGAGATTTTTCTTTCTGACTTTCTGTGGCTCAATTCACATGCTGTGCCAGGGAAGCTTCAGGAATAAAATAATAATAGTTTGTGATTTATGAAATGTGGTTGGGTGCTTATAAATATTTAACTTTTATTTGAAAAATGTTTGAATCATTATCACTTTTAGCTACAGTATTTCTGTTGGATGCAATCCATCTACATTTTAAGGTTTTATTTATGCATAAAACCAGTTAAAAAAATAGATCTGCAAAGTAAGGGTTTTTTCCTCATGGTATTTTCTTTGGTTGGAATTCTATTTTGACTGTATTGTCAGTTGATTAATTAATTTTTGCCTGTATTAATTATTGTGTTTTTAAACAGATCCATATTGCTAATCTGACATCACTGAGTAAATCACTGTAGTACAATATATCTATTTTAGTTTTTCCAAGCCACCTGTAGTTTCTGTTCTTGCAAATTATGCAAAATGGTAGCCAAATAGTAATTTTTATGACTTAATTGTTCAAACTCGTTGTACAAAGCCACGTGTGATAACCAGGTTATTATGCAGCATTACTCTAGAAGAGCTAAATGGCCATGAAGTACTGAAAGTGTTTGTCATCAGCTAGGGAAAGCAATACTCTCGCACTGATCTGTGAACAGAGGGACCCTGAAGGGAACCTACCTATACATATAGGGGCAAGCACATAGAATACTGTGCTGTAGGGACAAGAGCATAAAATAGTGTGCTTCTCCTTGCATTACTGTCGGGGGTAATGTTTGCTATATTGAGTTCAAAGTATCTTCTTTACCATGAGGGTGGTAGAACACTGGGACAGGTCTCCCAGGGAGGTGGTTGAGGCCCCATCCCTGGAGACATTCAAGGTGAGTCTGGACGAGGCTCTGAGCAACCTGCTCTAGTTGAAGATGGCCCTGCTCTCAGCAGGGGGGTTGGACTAGATGACCTCTAGAGGTCCCTTCCAATCCAGACATTTCTATGATTCTGTGCTAGTGCGTCTGTTTTATGAGAGAAGGCGAAGAGGGTTTGACACGTTGGGTGCCGCATACAGAGCATGGTGCAGGGCCATGGCAGAGCCCTGCCTGGCATTGTGCTCACACAGACTCCCGGATTTACAGTTCTTGTTTGAATTTGGTAAGAAAGTGCATATATTGGAAGCCTACAGCCGATGTTTTGATTAGTTATAATAAGTAATCCTGAGAATATTTAAATCTCAGAAGATATCTCTATCTGTTTTACCTAGACATATTTTCATCTTCTGTGAGCATTAGGTAGTACCAAGAAAAGTAAGGGGGGAAACCCCCCCCCAGTGAATTCTATATAGAGATGTGTTTTATAAGCATGCTGCAAAGTTGAACACTATAAACATGGTGTTAGAGTGGCATTTTGAGCAACATGAAAGCTACAAAATTCACATGAATTTTTCATTGTACTCGAAAGTGAGATGTTAAGATGCTAATAGGAGGTTTACAGAAATATTTTGTTTAACTATCTAGTATGCAAAACTGCTAGTTGCAAATCACTTTGAATTATGAAAGCCAGAGATGCTGTATGTTACATGCTTCCTACAAAATGAAGGAAACAGTTACATGAAAAAAAAATGATTTAGCTTCCTAGTAGCGACCAATTTATCAGTCTTTACATAAATTGATGCAAAAGGTACCAATTCTGAAGATTATTTTTAAAATGCAAGCTAAACATAATTCAGAGATGATAACACAAACCGTTCCTCACCACCCATACTGAATGGCTTGTGAATGGGTTAAGCTTTTAAGTTCTTCACTTGGTTTTAAATGGTGACTTTGATACAGAAGGTTGATATGACTGTGGTTTGAATAACATTTGATTTTGACCTGTTCCTGTGGGTTGCAATGGTATAAGAAATTTGACTCAGCAGTGCTGTAATTAGCCCTCCCCATGTTTTTGAAACAGGATTGTGTTACCTGGATTGCATTAGTGTGGCTTCTATTGTTGCTGCTTCGCATCTGTCCCAGTAGGGTACTTAAAACCTTTTCTTGGCTGAGGCTAGTTCAAACAATTTAGGCCAAATAAGTATGTGCTTTATACCGTTAGTGGCTTTAGTGATGTTTCTTGTGACATTTATCCTATTCATTCCCCCCCCTGCCCCCGCCTTTGGTTTGGAAAGGATGAAGTGATCTATATGGAGCCTTTTTACCTTAAAACGAGTCCTTTTAAATTTTTGTAGCATTAAAATGCCTGCACAAGTCAGAACATGTGTTTAGTTGTACTCCATTGTCACTTCTCCATGCACACAATTTTTAACTATTATGTCAATTGATATGCAAAACCATATTTAGCTATTTTTATTTGCATGTCAGCTTAGAGAATTCATTTACCATTTGGGCTAAAGCACTCCCACACGCCTTACGCTGATAAAGTCTTGCCTATGGATTTAATCTAACTCTTGCATCAAATCCTGCGAATCCACAGACTCTGACCTAACATAGAATTCAATGTTGAATCTATCCATGGGATTTTTGACATATGTACTTACATGGAAATGCTCTCCTCTTCTTACATGCCGTAATACTATTTTGGATTGATTAATTCTCTTTGATGAGGCTGGAGAAACTTCAGATAGAGTGTTCTCTATCTTTGTGGTGGTTCAGTGAACTGGGCAAAGAGGCTGTTTGGCAACTTCAAAGTTAACATGTGCTGTGTTCTTTTTCAAACCCTAGATATATATGAAAAATAAATTGTATCTTTTTATTTAATCAAAATTTGGGCTTTAAAAAAAAAAAAAGTCTGTAGTTGTGTTTGAAACAGGACATGACTTTGTGACTTTGTTCTTTATAAAATTGCTTTATACTTCGCTCTATTATAGTATCAGCAGATACAGCAGTGAAAGGGACCTAAAGAAATTTATGCTCATATAGTGATCTGAATTTTCTCTGGAGAACAAAATAAATCTATTATGCTTATAGAGCAGTCATTTCAAGGAAGTTTCTTGGAAACCTGTGTGTGTCTGAATCATTTTAGCATAGCCTGTATATTTTATCGCTAATTCAGTTACATGTGTTGAGATGAAGATCTGATGAACAGGAACTCATTTTAAAAGGAGTATTATTGTCACAATACAAATGCACAATTCCTCCTACAAGTGCAGTGGCAGAGCTGTATTGTAATCACACTTAAAGAAAACACAGAGCACTTCCTGTTATTAAATTAAATTCTAGATTGATTTAACTTTCAAATTGTAACTCATATTTGAATTTAAAAGGTTTGCAATAAAATTCCTGAGAAGAAATTGAATAAATTGTAGTTTTATTACCACTCTGGATATCCTGGTGTCCCAACCTTTTTCCTCATAGTTATCTTAGTTCAATAAATAAAGCCTCATTAGACTATTCCCATTTCAACGAGTTTATTAAATTTTACAGGAGTAATTAGCATAAGCTGTGCTAATTTTTCTGGAAGACTAATGAGAGAGCTTCCTAATTAGGTTTGCTTTGTAAGAATCAGAAAAGATGATAATGACAAAAGTCAGATGGGGAGAAAGTGGGGCTTTATATTACTCCTTGGTTCAAGATAGAAGCTCCTCCCTTGGCATTCTGTTCCAAACTTTTAAACCCAATTTACCATTGTCAGGACCAATACTTAATGGTGTTACCCATGCCTGCTGGGGCTTCTTTACCTTTTATGGCTGCATCCAGTAAACAGGAGTCCTACTGACTGATAAAATAGGAATAATCACTGCAGTCCCAAATATAGCATCAGAAAAATCTCAGCATTTAGGTTCTATACCATATACCTCCAGCTTGTGACATTGAATGGATAAAGGGCTCAGAACAGACCATTTGGAAAGTCCTAATCCCAAAGTTTGCTTCTTCCCAGAGTACTCAAGCAGACTGATGACACTGACCTGAAATCAGCTTTGCTGAGATTTACTAATACAGACGAGACCTACTTAAATATCACCACTGTCTATCTTGTGGATAGATGAACTTTAGTTGCAATGTAACTGTGTGCTCTTAAGTGGCAGGACAGCAAGGGGGTGAGCAGGATCTCTTCTGGTCCTTGTCTGGCAATATATCAAAGCTCTTCATGTGCTGCTTTGGATGCAGTTTCTGAGGAATGAGGCTTTGTTTGCCTTTAAAGAGGTGGCTTATGCGTTTCCAGTGCAATCAGAGTTCTTGTCCATGGAGCAGGGGTGGGGACTCATGGGTTGGAGGCTGTAATATTTTTCACACTTTACTATCAGAGGACACCAAGGTACAGTTGAATGTGTGGCTTGCTACCAGTGTTTGAAAGGCCTCTGTGCTTTTGACAGCTGCTGTATGGGACACTTGGATGGACTCTCTGTAATTTGTCCTGAGCATAGCCAGCTGCTGCAGCTACAGAGGGAGCCAACTTACCTACTACATATGTTTTGGAAATCTTTCAGCCTTTAACTTGAAATATTTTATGTTTGTGGGTAGGATTTCACTGTGCAATGACATGAAAAGAGGCATGAATGACTTTCTGTGTCTCTGTTTTACTGCTTTACAAGTCATCATGTAGTGGATTCTGTTTTACGGGCCTGATCATCTTTTCATCCTAAATACCAGGCAGGTGGAAAAATGACACAGAGAATGGTGTTCCACTCACTGCATCCTCCCCATAAATACACTTGTTAGGCAGCTATGCTGATTAATGCATTTTGTGATAGTTTTCCGTGCCTGGAGGGAGGGGAGACAGAGGCACTGGGTGGGCTGGCAGAGCAGGCCAGGTTTAGGAGAGGTGCTGGTGAGGGGACAAGGTGGGGTTTGCATAAGAGGGAGCTGCTGAGGATTGCTTCAGGGGGATAGGATCAGTGCTGCAGCTGCTCCCCAGTCAGACTACAGGGACATGGACTCATCATAGCACTAGTGTCACAGCAAAGCAGCAGAAGATGCCCGGTGCTTTGACAGTGGTCCCTTTGCACAAGTCCCCTTTCCTGCCTTGTTCTGGTCATATCCTTGGTTGCCACAGCCATATGTGGTACCTGAACCTGTCTGTGTGGGTTCAGGGGATGGTGTGTTTGCTGGTGTCCTACTCCCCCCTTGCCCACTCTGGGGATGGGGCTGCAAGAGGCTGCCGGTCCCATCCATCCAGGGTTCCTATGTGGGTTTTACATGCTGGGGGAGGAAGCATGTTGTGCTCTGATAGATCTCAAGTGATATGTGAAAATTGCTCCCGTGCCTGAATATTTGGCCATTCTCTTGAGTCTTGTACTGGAAAGTGCTCAGCTCATTGCTGTGCCACTTCCACAGCCAGATGGGAGTTATCGATCCAGCAGGGAGTGAGTCTGGGGAGCAGAAACTGAGTGGCGAAGGACTACCCCCAGCACTGCACAGAGATGTCTCTCAGGCTGTCTTTTAAGGTTGTGCTGCCTGAACCCCCTGGGCTTCTAAGCAGGGCATTCAGATAGGCAGAAGTTGGCCTCCAGCATTTCATGCGAGCTCCCAGAGCCTGTGAACCCATATGCTTCTGAGAGGGGAACGACTGAAACACACATCCTCGAGGACTTGGTTGTGATTGATGCAGCTGAGAAGCATTACCCAAAACATTTCCCACATGACTTAGGCAACCAAAGGCATTTTGAGCTGTTATGAGATAAATGGGAGACACTGATCAGTAGATGCTTCTCACACAAAGATTCAGGCATGAATGCTGGCCCCTCTACGAGTACTCCTCATGCACGCAGTGTTAGGCCTCTTTCTGGTGATGAAATTGCTAGAGCTGGGGGTAGATTTGAAAGGATTCTTGTAAAAAACTATCTTGTTTTCAGCTTATTGGGGTTGGCACATATCTCTGCTGCCTCAGAACTCATTTATTTTGCTCTTGGGGTTGAGTGAACTTAGCCAGGGTCAAAACAGCTTCTGCTTATTGTTTGTTTGATTTCTCTCCCCTCCGCCTTGAAGGATAAGAATTTTTGTATAATCTCAAAACAATTATGCAAAACCTTAATTTGGTCTCAGCTTCACTCAGGAGGTTTGTGATTTTCTCAGCAAACCTGTTCTGAGTTTTCAGTTTGTTATAAAACCCCCAAACCAGGCAAGTTTTATGTGGTTTTAGATTTCACTGCAAACATTTCACACTACTCTAATAGTTACTTGCTTCTCTCAGTGATGCCTTTTGAATCTGAAGCTAGTGTTTTGGGCTTTATTTCACTGTGATCTTATGCCTGATTATTACTATTTAATATCATGGTGATGTAATAGAGGCTTCTGTTGCAAAGTAGGCTCATTGTGCTAAATGCTGTGCAGTCTCTAGGTAGGTAGATGATCCCATTCCCAAAGACAAGTGGTTCTCCTGATGCAGTTTGAAAATTGAGATTGAGATTTTTACACAGAGAATAAAAATCTTATGCATGTATTGAATGTCCTGGAGATGAGGGAAACTGAAGACCAGTCTACTCACTTGCTTTTGGCATTTAACTATCATCTTTAGTGCTCACCCACAGCCCTTTGGAGCTTGGCCTGTTGCACTGTCAGTCCAGAAAAGTGACTTGATTGCACACATGAGATGTGCTGGACCTGGTGCCCTGGGGCCTCAAGGTCAGTGTGTCCATGTCTGTATAGTTCTGCTCTGCATTGGGTGGATGATGAGCCTGAGGTGAGCAGTATTGCACCTACTGCTTTCAGAGCTGAGGCTGCTGGTAGGTCAGTGAGTCCCTTGGGCTCTTTCTGAAAATCTCATTCTTGGTCAGCAAGGGTTAGCATTTTTAGGAGTTTGCACTGGTTTGTCTAAGTCCTCAAAGCCCATCCTGGAGACCCTATGGGTTTGCTTGTGCAGAGGAGCACCTTGAGGTCTAACTGAGACCTGTCAGGTTACTCTGCTGCTCCATTCAGATGGCAGGATTTGGGTATCTGAGGTTAGAGGTGCTTTAAAAAGTTTGTCTGACTCTGTGCAGTGATCTCCTGCAGCATCAGGAAAGCTCCGAGTGCATTGGACTCATCCCAGGAGGAGCCCACGGATGAGACCAGGGTCTGGCAGGGAGATCCATCCCTTTGTTTCTGGTCACAAAACTTCAAATGTGCTATTCATACCTATCGATCTCTTAATACAAACTCCTACTTCAAAGCACGTCCTGCAGTAGGGGGGATGTGCTTGGCGCAGTGGGCTCCCTGGCTCCATGCAGCTCAGCGCCAGTCCTTCTCTTTCTTAAGAGTGGAGAATTTTTTTTGGAAAAAATATTGGGTTTTTTCTCATATGCATATATATGTACACACAGTTTGTATTGTGGGTAAATTTCCTGTCCCATCTCAAGACCTGATTTATTTCTGTATTTGCTGTCACAGTGGGAATGCACACATGAATAAGAGTGATAGGAAAATGTATTTGCAGAGATCATCCTCAGTTTTAATGCAGATTAGCTAAAATTGTTCTGAACGTGAAAAATGTATCAACACTACTCTAGCA
This sequence comes from Ceryle rudis, assembly GCA_033439905.1. Taxonomy (NCBI): domain Eukaryota; kingdom Metazoa; phylum Chordata; class Aves; order Coraciiformes; family Cerylidae; genus Ceryle; species Ceryle rudis. The sequence goes on along the minus strand of JAAGNO010004420.1, from coordinate 11,292 downwards.
TTTATTGGGTAAAAACATAACCCAAGCTTTATTCTGCAGAAGCTGAGGTGTATGAGTAGTTTTCTTCCTGTGAGTAGTTGTAAATGTTTGCACATTCTAACCACCAAAATGTATTCTTATAAGTAATTGGCCACATCTACAAAAATAACTATGCTAAATTCAAATTCACTTCTGCTTGTTTTAAGTATTTAATTTTAATACAATACCTAACAAAGTTAAAAGAAGTGATTTTAGGTTTCTGTGTAAATAATGACTGAGATAACTTTCTAGAAATTGATTTAACTCTGTCCTCGGAGAGCAGCAAGACTCTGTAGTAGCAGTGGTGGTAAATACTTGTATGAATTTTTCTCTTTCCCTGTAACATCATGTTGGGTTTTTTTTTTTTTTTTCTGTAACAGTTCTGGAAAAGTACAGAAAAGCCATACAAAGTTCCCAGTGTGTCACATTAGCAATTTTGCATAGGTAGTTTGTGATCAGAATATATTACTGTATCAAATGAGCGTTTGCTTTTTTTGCTCAGGACAGTATTTTAGAGGAGGGTTTTTTTTAGCGCAATGAATAATTTTCTACCCACTTTTTAAAAATAGTGTTTGGAAATAGGAAATAGAAAAACAAATTTTCTGGTGCCATTAGTATATGAGTTATATGAAATTAGTTATTAAAAGGCTTTATTTCAAATCACTGAAATTATATACTGGACAGTAGTAAGGTGACCCAGATATAGAGCCTTTCACTGCAATCACTGAAATGCTATGAACAGTACTGTTTTGTCTTTGGTTCTTGCTGCCTCTAAAGTTGTAGGCAGATGAAGATAACTTTAAAGAGAGCCATTTCTCCAATTACAAGCTTTTGTCCAAAAGTAAAGAAAGATTTTTAGACTACTGGCATTCACTATAATGAAATTAAATTCCTGTTGTCTGACAAGCAGCTGAGTTTGGCAATAGTTTGGGATTTTTTGTTGGAGATATAGCAGAAGCTGCCCTCTGTACCCCGTTTTCCCCTGCAGCTGTGAGCTGGCCAGCGCTGAGAGGCAAGGACCAGAATTCACGGGGGAGCAGGGTGGGGAAGGGTAGGTGGGCACTGGATGGTGTCACACTTGGTGAAAGCGGAGTGGCCACCTGTATGCTTTGGGACAGCGTTTCCACTTTGCTGGTGAAGTGTGGGTTGCCCTTCCCGGGGGTCCTGGGAGGTGGGGAAGCATCAGCTTCACAGCCACCCCCTGGCTGAGCCCGTTCTGGACACCCGGCCAGATCTCTCTGGTTTTGCAACACCGCAGTAACGTCCAAAATGGCATTCCGCAACTATGCCATCTCACTAACCATCTGAGGCACAATAGTTCAGTAATGTAATATAAAAAGTAATGGTGTTAGCTAACACATCCTTAATAAGATATTGTCCACTGCTCTGCCATATGCTGCCGAGCAGGCTTTCCCTCTGTGGGGCTTTTGAGTCCTCTCAATAAGATTATTTCAAATACTCTAATCCTGAATCATTGACATGAATACAAAAGCCTAGTGACATCTAATAGATGCCTCTTAGCTTTGCTTTTCCTCTTGTTCCTTTCCTTTTTCTTTTCTTTTTACCTGACAAAAAGCTTACAGACACTTGGGCTCTGTCTCTCAGTACCAGCATGTGGGTCCCCTCATGAAATATAAAGGAGGAAAAAGGGCTGACATAGGGCTGATAAGCCACAGAGCAAAAGACCATAGATTAAAAGTAAATGCCAGTAAATCCTACCCTGTACACTCAGTTGTTCTTTTATTGTTTTCTTTAACTCTTCCAGTGCCGTGCCAGGCTAGAAAGAGATGAAAAATGTGGTTAAAAAAAAAAGAGATGCTACAATGATCTAGCGCCAGGGTCCTAAAGGCTGGCTGTACACTTGGATTTTCTCAGCTCCTCTCCCACCTTGACTTTCTAATCAGAGTTGTAAACTGTTTCAGTTAATTGCTGAATTCAATTAGATGAATGTTTAGGTCATTTTAAAAAAGGTAAAATTGTAAAAAAAAAAAACAAACCAACCCCAAGTGATTTTGACCCTGGAAAGGATAAATTTTATATAAAGTAAATGTTAGGAAGAATTGATATCCCACTGCTAGTGTCTAGCAATATAAAAAGGATCTTCCTCTTGTCAGTGTTGTCTTAAAGACTGTCAGAGACAGAAAATAATTTTCTGTTTACCTTCTTTTGGACTTTGTCACACTGTTCATCTGTTCATACCAGAATTTGCCTTTGGAAAAAGTTATTGGTCCAGGATACAGGCAGTGTCTACTGTGGGTTAAAAGGAAGCTGTTTAAAACATAATAATTTTCCTTAATTTTCTCCATGATTTTGCAGGGAGACTCAGGCTTCCCTGGCCAGGATAACCATCCACATCCACCCAGTTGAGTCAGGTCTTGTCTGTAATCCCCCTGATTCTAATCTTTCAGTTGGATTTTTTGGCATCTGTATCACTACATAACCATTGGCTGGCTTCCCAGATGTTAAGTCACTTTGATAAGTGGATGTTAAAAAACACTTTACCTAGTTCAGATTTTGTAGAAGGATGACACGAGAAGAGGCAAAATGTATTCTGTATTCATTATAAAGTTCCTCGGTCTAAAAGAAGAAAATAAGCCACACTCAAAGCTACTAAGGTTTGATGGTAGCATCTCCTCCAGCCTACTCCAAGTGCCTTTGCATCACTTGCCCAGTCCTGCATGAGCTGGGATTCAGCTGCAGCTGGGAGCACACCCCATGGCATGTCTCACTGGGGTTATGCAGCCAGGAGAAGGAAAGGACTTGCACATATTTTGTGATAGCTGCCCCACAGCTAGGATCAGGATCTGGCCCTTTTTAAAGAAAACCAAGGCAGTCCCACTGCATTATGAAGGAATGCCCCTTGTAGTCCTGGACTCTTCTGGGGTCTAGGGTGGAATTTATTTCTCAAGATGGGGCTCCTTATGTGCTAAAAGCATCTCTGTAAAACTTGAGGTTTGTGCTTTTTTTTGTTTGTTTTTGTTTATTCTTGTTTGTTCGGTTGTTTTTTTATCCTCATTTTGGGCTCTTGGATGCTTGTTTGCACCATGCTTTGATGCTTCTGGGCTCCATTGAGCTGCTGGGCTTTGAGTGCTGCCGAGCAAGCGATGTACAGCAGCATACTGAGAGAGCCTTTACTCTAAGGAGCTGTTTAGGTAAGACAGTCCCTAGGCTACATCTACCTTCATATCTTTATAAACATAGGTTGCTCCATAATAGTTCTGGCGTTCTGAAAAATGAAATAAACTGTAGTGTGTTATAGGAGGAAAATGTCTTACTAAACTATCTGCACACAAACTGTTGTCTTTTATGGTGCATTGCAGGAGAGAGGGACTTTTTTTTTCTGAAGGATTGCCCCACTGTGACAATGGTAACTTACTTTGTCAGAAACTAGAAGAACATTAATACATCATGTTCTAATGCATTATTAGTGCATTAATACTTTCAAAGTCATCGAATTTTTTCTAATAAATGCCTTCAAAGTTGGTTGGGCATAATAAATCTGAGTTTTTAGTGTTATAATTGTAATTGAGACACCTATTGTCCCTGATTAATTCTCAGAGTTTGTATGTAACAGTCAGCTTTGTTGACATTTGCAGCCATACACACTTGAAAGAATAACATGCTGTTAGTTAATATTTATGTTATTGTAAAGTGGCATGATTTTGAAGAAAAACAACAAAACCAACTTAAAAAAAAAAAAAGAGACTGTTCTCAGGGAAACAAAAGAGAATTTTGGGAATGCTTTTTGCCATGGTAACCCTGTTATCGCTCATTAATCTGTCACATATGAAACAAGTTCCAGACTACAACACACTTAAACAAGGCAGTGTTCCCGGGGGGGTTCACCCCCTCGGCTGCTCTACCTCTTACCTGCGGGGCTCTGTGCAGTGCTGGAAGGGTTAACCATTGGAGAAAATCCCATCATGTGCCTGGCTGGCTCTGAAAGAGGGGGACCCCCTCCCCTATTGGGCCACCTGGGCTGCCTGGCCCTGCCACCCCAAAAGCAGCTCTCTGGGGAGATGGGGCAGCCGGCCCCAATGGGCGCCTGTGCTGGCTTCAGGGGCCGCCTGTATCTCCAAAAGGAAGGAAGTTTTTTTTCCCTCATTTCCAAGATAAGGTGTCATTCATGAGAGCAGCGTGCTGAACTAATCAGGTTAATTGAGAGGCCCTGAATAGCTCTCATTGAGCGGATCCCTCCTTCCTGCTCAAGGCAGATAGTGCAGACTGAGAGATTACAAGTGCTTTAAACTCTTTCTCTCCATCTCTGAATTTCACACCGATTTCAGGATGATGAGTGTCAGAGTAAACGTGTGACACAGGGGTTGTACAATTTAGCTTTGCTGGGAGCAGGGCATAGTTTGTTTTGTTTTGTTTTTTGTTAATCATCATCATTATAATTATTTTTTAGTGTTGCCAGAGCCTTGCAGCTTTCTGGATCCCAGGGACACCCTACTGATTTACACCAACTGGACTGGTGTAAACTACTCCACTGTTTTGGAAAGATGGAGAGGACTAATCCAGTCCCATGACTGGCTCTAGACTGACCTGCTCTTGAGTGTTGTTAATATTAAATTATTTCATACCTAACTCATGGCAGGGCTGCAGGAAACATTAATTTAAAAAAGATGTTTTCAGTGTTTGAAGCAGATAGCAGTTGGTTTTATTGCTTTTATGGTATCATTTCCCTTTCAACCCTTCTAATCGAAGTGGCTATACATAATTTTATTCAAGTTTACCAGAACGTGAAAGCATTTCCTTCTGGATGCTCTTGCCAAATTAGGAACATCCAGGCTCCAAACCTCACTCTAATCTTCCTATTTGCCACAGACTATTACATTTTCTTTGCAAATATTGTAACTATCAGAATGCAAGAGAGAGAATTTTCATTAAAAATTTCCCCAAAAGGAGTGCCCCCCCCCCCCCCCCCCCCAAGCCAAACTGGTTGCTCAATTCAATTTAAACATGAGCATCGCTGTCCCCGTTGGCCCCCTTCCCCCCCCACCTTCTTTTCCTTGGAAGTTTCAGGGATGACTTTAATTATCTCTACAATCAAATTCTCACTGGTGTCCCTGTGAAAGCGTGTAGTCATGGATTGCTGGGATTATTTTCTTTAGCACTTGGGGATAGAGAAACTGGTTGTTTGGAAATGAGAACCAGCTGGGTTCTCAGAGCTGGCGTTTGGAGGGAGCCACTTTGCACACAAACCCAGCGCTCAGCAGAGTCATGAACTAAGCCCCCAAATTACCAGTGCCAGGTTTACCACATGAGATTATGCCATATCAGGGCTGATTTTGGTTTATCTCATTAATATGCATATTTAGGGGGCTGCTGCCAGAGCTTGCTTCAACTCCACACAAACTTTATCGAGGCAGAGGTGTACGCTGCGGCCCCATTACTGGGCTTTGCCTTCCTAAAGCGTAGAAAATAAAATTAACCCCTCAATGCTCGATAACCTTATATCAGACACGTGTTCTGCAGATGACAGGTAAGCAGGTAAAAAGAGATTAATACAACAAAAGAAAGCGCAGAGATACCGTTATCTTACATCTTTCGTTGCCCTAGAAGACAAGCTGCAGGGGTGATGTTCTTCCTTTCTTTCCAGCTTGGAGAAATTAGTTATTTGTCATACCTTATTAATCTGTTTCAGTGCCAAATTCAATTGGAAATTAGGACCATACGTCTAGTCAAAAATGATATGACCTATGCTTTTAGCTGAGTATTTTGTCAGGGAAACGTGCAGAAGCCTTCTTCATTTAGTTATGAAGATGTAAGTTCGGAGATATTCCACTGGGTTGAAGGCAGCTGCTCCAGATTTGTATCTTTTTAAGAGAGAAAAGTTTTCATTCTTTGGAATACAAGGATTTGATTTTATGGTTTATTTACTTCTTAAAATACAAATACAAAATACATATTTTCTGTTGAATTTCTACTTTCAGGGTTCTCTCACACTCGTGCACACTTGCCCCCAGCCTGTGTTCACTGCAAATTGTTGCTAGGGGGGTTTACATTTGAAATGGTGACTTTTCAGTGTTTAAAATGCACTAGTGACCAAATCGGTAGTTTAGGGAAAAAGTCTAGAAAAGAAGTCTTCCAGTTTCTTTATTAAAAAAGTTTATAGAAAAGAAAATGATTGATCACTGAGCTTTGAACAGCTACTTTTATATGATTTGATTTCTCTAATGCCTGAAATATAATGACTTTGACTCTATTAATATCCCCTTTAGCACAACTAAATTGTTTTTTGAAAGATGAAACCATTTAGCTCTGAACATGCTTAGATCATACCATGACCTAAATACTCTCATGTATCAAACACACATTGTTTTAGAGTTTTAGGCTGAAACAAATATTCTGCAGCCACCGTGACTAACATTTGAGAGGTTTTCCACTTGTGCACATTTTCTTCTGCTGATACATTTATTCAGCATTTCAATTTATCACCTTATACGTATATACCTTATACACATTCTCACATGCAGACCATGGTTTTGTATTTTTTTTTTTTTTATCTGTATTTTCCCTCCTCCCCCCCAACAAATAACTGCTGCATTTCCAGTCACTCAAATTTGGACAGAATTTTACTTCCTGTTTCAAAGGTCAAGGAAAGCTGACCTCAACAGCAGTGTTGAGGCTGCTGAATTATTCATATCATTGACTTTGTGTCAGCTTCCACATTTGTGCAGAGGGATGTTTTATTCATTTATCTCATTTAGGGACCTGCTCTGCACCTGTTTCTACCATTAAGTACCCTGTAATTTGCATTTGATGCTAATTTAGTTTCATATCAGCCTGGTCCCCCCTTGTTAATTTAATTTTCTAAGACCCTTTTCATTACAGTAGAAATGTTTCCCTCTTTAAAGCAAACATCTATACAAGTAATTGTATAAACTGCCTTTTAAATAATATCTTTTAGAAGATTCCATCGTTTAATTCCTTAATTCCTATAATTAGCCATGGTTTGATTAATGTTTCAAAGGGTTAAATTAAAATGCAGAATCACTCAAATGCATACTTGAATAATTTTCTCTCTGCTGATAACAGTTTCTGCATTGCTGCTTTTATTCTATTCATGATTCTGAATATTACATGTACTAACAAGCACTAATTTCTCTTATGTAGTGATTTTCCTCTGCTAAGTGATAGCTGTTTTTAACGAATAATTGTTGGAAACTCTGTATTGCCAGTGGGATACTTAATTTTTTCCTTCTGATTGATTGTAAACAGTTAAGGAGAAATGCTATGACTGAGGAACTGCTCTAGGTTTCTCTCCAGATTGTAAGAAACTTAAAGAGATCCTTTATTTTGACAACAAACATCACTGCTGTGTTCTCACAAACTGCGTGATTAGTGCCGATTGCTACAGAGAATAATTTGGAAATATTTACAACCATCATGGATTTGTTTGTGTAGGTGAAAATTTACATATGCTGTGATCCTACAGGGTAAAATGTTCTGTGATTGTCACCTCCAAGCCCATTTGTACAGTTTCAGTGCAAGAATATGGAACTGGAGTAAATAAATGACCAGAGGGGCTATAATAGAAAATCCAAGTCCCTCCCTGTGGGTTTATTTAGAACAAGGTTGTATAACTGCATCTGGGGGCGGGCACTGTGCTCCCTGAGTGCCAGGGCTGGGTGATGGACATCTCCTCTCCTCCTTCCCCCGACAGGGGAAAATGTAAATGGCCACTCTGAGCTTTCAGAGGTGTGAAGCCTCTTTTCTTGGTGGGTGTTGGAGAGGGGAATGGGGAGCTCAGTAGAAACACAGGGCTGGGAGCAGCAGCCAGCTGTGTTCCGTTACCCCAGCAAAACAGCTCATGCTAATTCCTTCTGTTTACAATGGAGGGGATCAGGGCATCTGTCCCAGGAGACTGTTCCCCCAGATTCTTCCATGCCTTCCTGGGGACAGGACAGATTTGTCATTTGGCTCTGCTTTGATGCTTTGGTGAAGGTCTCTGATGCCCACCTGACACTCTGAGCTGGTGCCAACCTGCTGCTGCTGTGCTGCACATGGCAGGAAGGATGCAAGTCCAGTATATAGGGTCAGCTTTGCATGAGCTTTTGTTTTGCCCCACCAGCAGGTGACACTCCTCTTCCTCCAAGTCCCCCTGAAGTCATGAAAAGTGTAGGGTGAGATGTCTGCATGTTTGGACTGGAAGGACACTCTTCTGCTTTCAGGTGGAACCTGAGGGCTCCTGCTGCAAACAGTGCCCAGGGCTGCACCAAGGATGAGGTTTAGCTGTGATGATTCCAAGAGTGTGTCTTACATTACAGGATGTGCCACTGGATGAGCGTGAGACTTGGGCTCTGGAGATGCTAATAGCATGCAGATACATAGGTTGAAACAAGACCTCTGGTTTTGCGTTGCTGTTAGGATGTTTTGCTTTTATTCTTTTTGGTTGTAAACACATCTCACAGGCTCTGTTTGTGCTGGCAGAGCCCTCAAATGCTGGTGTCAGGGTCTAGAGTAGGTTTGTGCTCCTGAGAACAGCCAGTTCTGGAAGTACCAGGGAAGACTGATGGTTGGGCATGAACCCAAGTACCCGTAAACGTCACCTCTCTGAGTAGCCCCCACATTCAGATATTCATAATTGCTCCCCCTTTATTTTTTATCATGTACTCACAATAACGGCCTCAGAGCTGGGCATTTCCTCAGTATTAATGACCAGCTGGGGTTAATGGCCCTTGCTTGTGCCTTGAGCCATCAGCTCCTCCCAACTGGTCATTAATTCCCAGGAAAAGCCCTCTGTGGAGGTCATTATTGCTTAATTATCTCCATACACTTTAATGCCAGTTTTGACAATGTACAGTCTCATACTCTGAGTTATAGGTACTTCATAATTCATTAAATAGCTTATCATTAAAACTGCAGATGATCTTGATTATTATTTATTAATGTTTTCCCTTTGATTTTTTTTTTTTTAATGTGATGCTGCCGTGCTGTAGTAAGGAGGGGACAAAGGTAGATGGAGTATGGCTCTGATGCTGAAAACCATCATGTGCCGGCCCTCCCTATCTGGAGGGGTCTCCCTGGCTCAGAGAGGTCCTGAAGGCATCTGCCAACAGAGCCCAGACCTCAGTTCTAAGCTCAGCTTGTCTAGCCCTCAGACAGACTTGCACAACAGACCCCATAGCGAGCAGACAGACTTGAGGAGGAGAGGGATGGCCACTTTCACTGGAGCTCTCTATGCTGGCTCCATGCTATGGAAGTGCTGGCAGGGGCTGGCCCACAGTTTTGGCAGTTCCTGCCCCACTTTTCTCCTCACCCTGGACAGATACAGGCATGGGGTTGGCTCCAGGAGCCATTTCACACCTTGGCAAGTAGTTCATGTGGTAAGCTTTCTTAAGGTTCATGGCTTGACCCCTTCTCCAGTAGCAATGGGTTGGTGACATGTTTTAGTGCAGTTAGGTGGTGTGGAAAATAAATGGGACAGGCTTAGTAGAGGGACATTAATCTGTACTTATTAATAAGAGCGTGCATCTCACCCTTCTGGGAGAAGCTTATCCTTCTGTCACTCAGGTTTTCCCTCTGTGTGGGATGACAAGAGCTGCAGCTGCTTCTGGCTTTGTACCTGCAACACCAGAGGCTAAGGGCACTGCCTATGTGTATGTGCTGGAGAAGGTCCCACATGCAGCACAGCCCAGATGGCTCTGCATCATGCTCCTCGCCAAAATCATGACCCATGGAAATAGCCAGAGGAGCACTGGCATGTTCTGGTGCCATCACTGGGGTAATGCTGACTCTGGGGAAATATGCTGTTTTAATTGCCCCAAATGGCTTAATCCTGCAACCTTGTCTAGTTCTCCCTTATTTTCCATTTTTTTCCCCAGGTTTTACAAGCAAAATGTCTGGATAACAGAATACTAAACGTTTGTGTCCACGGTTCCTCTGAGGTTTGGTGTGCAGGAGCACCACTCAGCACAGAGGGGGGCTATGACCGTGCTTGGGAGAGTCCACCTGTGCCAGCACGGGGGCCACGATGATGGCCCGTGTTTGGGGGAGCTTGCAGTGGCAGGAGGATTTTGTTAGCCAGGAAGCCCATTAGGATGTTTACTCCCCATATGCAGTCATCCCTTGCATTTCTGTTGCTCTCCCCCGACAGCATCAAGTTGTTTAGGCAATAATAATAATAATAGAGGTTTGGAACTGTTTTCCCCATTACCTGCATCTCTGTTGGTTTTGTGATTCCTGGAGGAAAAGTTGTGTGTGGATGTGAAAATACTGGCCCCATTGAGTTGAGCCATCGCCTTCAGAGGAGGCCAAGATTTCAGCCACCGTATTTACTTTTCTACCTCTGAGCTGTGTTTGTTTACAAAACCTTCTTCTGAACTGCTATAAACCGCCCAACCAATCTGCCTCCCAGTCCCAGTCTGCGCTGGCCTTCTCCAGAAACCAGTCTGTTTTGATTAAAATCATAATGTCATTTGAAAGCAGGGAAACAAACAAACCCAAAGCCTTGTGCAAAGTTTGAAAGTAGCATGTTGCTGCTGAGGAGAAAGAGAAAAAAAACCAAAAAACAACCCAACAAGATCCAGATTCAATGGGTCTCCTGTTACCAATGTCAGGAGAGCCCAATGGCTTGAAGCTGATGAAGAGTGGCACAGTACCAAAAAAAACCCCCAAAACAAAACCCACACCAAAAAACCCCAGCAAAACAAAAAACCGAAACCAAACCAAACCAACCAAAAGCAAAATAAAAAAAAGAGGGGGGGGCGGGGCAAAAGGCAGCAATAATATTTATTTATTTATTTAAGCGCCTAAAAGATTTATGGTAAAGCTCAATTAGGAGCGCGCTCTAATCTAAATTCCCGCTGTGTACGACAGTCAGCGGCACGCAGAGCAGAGCGGAGGGACCCGGTGAGGGTTTCAGGAGAAGGGCAGCAGAGCCGGGAACATGCTGCTGTTTGTTTTTTCTCCTCCCGGGTGTCAGTGGTGGCATTGTAGGTAGCCGTGAAGCGGGTCTTAGAGCGGTGTCCCCTCGCTATAAATCCCGGCCGCGGAGCTGCGGGGCCGGCGCTGCGGGGGTCGCTGCGAGCGACACGTAGCAGGGTCCTCCCGAACGGAAAGCGCTGGCTCCGGGCTGTCGCCAAGGAAGCAGAAACACCGGCCGCCGGTGCGGTGATAGAGCGAAGCGGAGCGGGCCGGGGGGCGCCCGGTGGGGCGGCGGGAGCGCAGGCAGCCGGGCGGGCGGCACGGCAGGGGCTGTGCTGGGCGGGCCCTGCCCTCCCCTCCCCGCTGCCCGCGCCTCGCTGCCCGCGCCTCGCTGCCCATGCC
>JAAGNO010004418.1:54196-72857 GCA_033439905.1 Ceryle rudis | reverse complement strand
TTTTTTTTTTTTTTTTTTTTAAATTTGAATCTTCTAAGGAAAAGGAACAAATCTTACAGGACTCTTTTTTAATCAATGCTCTGATAAGGTTTTTGCTTCCCTTCCCTTTGTGTTCAACGCTAAAAATATTTCCTGTTCTCCCAAGAGGAAAACATAAATGCCTCCATGAAGTCTTATTAGGCTCCTGTAAAATTCAGAAAAGATACAAAAGCATTTCTGATGCAATGAATACTTACTGCTATTAGACCAAATCTGTGCCACCACGTTTTCCAGCACAGCTTGAGCAAATAGGTTTACAACCATGCATAGTTTCTAGACTTTCTATAATCAATAAAAAACCAAAGTAACGTTAACTTCCCCAAACATTCTTTTCTAATATTTAAAGTATCAGGAAAGCCTTTAATGGATAAAATAAGGGGTTGTTTTGGTAATGGGATAAAAGTTGTTAAGAAGCAGTCAAATCTTATTTTTCAGTTGTTGTATTATTTAAACATTTTTATATTAAAAATAAAGGGGAGAAGCCTTTCAGGTAACTTTTGCTATTTTCTACTCTGAAAACTCGCGTGGAATCTATGCAATAGGAACAGGCCATGACAACCATGGTAGGTGAAGTGAAAATCATGAGGAAATCAGAAAGAGAGGCTGTGTACGTAAACTGTATATAGTTAAAAAGTGTCCGTTCGCGTCAGACCCTTGCTATTAGGCCATACATTCTACATAGATACGGATTAGAGGAGGGAGTTCAGTAGTGAAGGAGAAATAATAATGAAGAAAATTTCAAACTCTGGAATAATTAGAAAAGGGCAATTTAACTTATTTGTTAATGCACTCTGCTTACAGAGAGGTACATTCCAAGTTAGCAGGGTGTTTTCCTGTTGCACAAAGGACCAGTGAACTTTGAAGTGTTTTCACGTGCCCAGCAAAGGAAAAATGTCACATCTCCTGTCAGGCCTATTCCTCGACCTCTGTTAGCTCCTCACCAATGAATCACAAAAACGAAAGACAAATGATCTGGAGGAAAACAACAAACCAAAAAAATACAAATCAAGACATAATTGCTAGAGGTTTTTCTTCCTTGATTTTGACAAGTCAAAGCCACTGTTATACATGAGACCCAAATTTCCTCTCTTTTCATAGCCTGCTCACAAGTAGCTATGATTGTGATGTCCTTGCATGGTGGTCTGCTATTGCATTGTGACGCATGGTAGAGAACTTAAAAAGTGTGTGTTCTTGAATGAGATGCACAATTATTTTCATGACTACAGGTTGTGGCAAAATAGAAATACAAAAGATTTCAAACCTACCACTGTGCATTTCTAACAGCTGAGGCTGTCCAAGTCAGCCACCCACACACCTAGAGAATGGAGGCATCCACCAATAAGTTATTACAATGCAGACACTTTCAACACTACTGTTATTATAACTGGACTTTTTAATGAGTTCCTCTCCTTTCTCTTATATGTTTTCTCTGCATCTGAGAAGGCATCCTTTTTATGGGAAGGCACACTATCATATTAAAAGCTCTCTCACCCCATGAAGCTGTAAAATCCAGGACTATTATGCCAGTGAACAAAATCTTCTGTACATGTTGCCATACACTTAAATGGTGTAAGTTGACTTTGTGCTATTGACATTAATGACCCTATATTTGCAAAACATTTATGTCAACTGTGAAGCTGAACCACTGTATTAAATTCATTACAATGTGAGCTAACTATCCAGGGACTATATTCATACTTTAGATGATCCTGTGTAAGCATGTAAGGAAAACATTTCCAGGAAGCTCCCCATTTACCCTTTTGAAGAAGTCCATTTACTTTGTATTTCATTAAAATTACCTACTCAAAGAATTAAGGAGAGGAAAATAAACAACCCTTAGGGCTCATGTTTGTGATATGTCTGCCACAGAGAGTCACAGAAGATACCTTGATGTCCTGTCTCATTGTAAAGGTGTTTTTGCCTTAGTGCACAGAGTTTAAGCTTTCACTCACACTGGAGAAAGAACATAAGATGGTCTCAAAAATATCTATAATATTATGAAGCTCAGATGGAGCATTGTCAAAATAATGACTCCCTGGAGGTTTGGAGAGGAACAGGGAAAACAGAGGTGATTTTTTTTGGATGTGTCACCTTTCTTGTTTTTATTTCAGCTTTTTTGTTGTAAGAGATGTACAAGTCTAGTGCATTAGACAGAAGTAGGGAAAGAACATGTGTAGTTACAGAAATGTCTGACAGATGGGAAGTGCTCAGGGGATTTGAGGTCAGAGGATAACTGATTGCTCATACATTATCTAGTGGAATAAATAAATAATTGACATTTTACTGTCTACAAAATCAGTGAAAAATACATAGGTTGCCAGTTCTGGACAATATATAGATTCCTGAACACAGCTGTTAAGATTTAGAGATAGTATTGAATGATTTTTCTATTAACAAATAAGGTATTGGATGCTGCCTAATTTTAACTATTGCATACGAATTTGAAATTATAAGAAAATAAAAGCAGTATGGATTTTTTCACAGTAATGTGTTAACTTTCTTGAAAGAATGATGATCGTTTTGAATTATGTGACAATTTTCAAATTTCCAGTTCTTACAGAACGCTTATGAAACTTTGGCAAAACAGCCCACAATGAATGCTTCATGGGGAAGCACTCTAGTCAAATGGATAATCAAAGAAAACATATGAAAGCCAGGTGACCATTTCAGACTGTAAAAACTATTAAAAGCCATTATGTTAAAAGTAATCTCTGCAGCATTCTGGACAGTATGGAAAAACTAAACATGCTGCAAATCTTGCTCTACATTGCAAGAGCTGGGCTGTGATACAGGGTTTCCAAGAACAGTTGGTGGTCATAAATGAAACAAAGTATCTTGACAGAAAATAATTGGATCAAATTGAAAGTTCGTATCTTTTTGTAATTTTCTTTTCAGTTTTCTTTGGGTTTTTCTCCTCCTGTGTCCCTCTCTGAATGTCGTGGTAAGACCTATATGTGCAAGCACTCTACATAATGTCTGGTAAGTAGAGGAGAAGGGAAAGGAGTGGGTTTCACACCAGCACATGGGCAGCATTTTGTCACCCTTGTTAAAGGATGTTAAAAGACAGTAGAGGAAGTAATTCCCAGTTCGTAGCATAAGATGAGAAGGCATAACAGTTTGCTGCATATGTAGATAGCTGCTGCACACTTTCTAGTTGCAGCCCTAGCCTTTCCTTCAAGAGCTGTTTGCTAGTTCCCTAGTAATGCTAACAATGTTCATTATGTGAGGGCTTGGGGATGTGGTTTCTTGCACTGAAATATGTTGGTATGGATTTTTTTTTATTTTTTTTTTCCCCACTTAAAATCTGACAGCTGAGAGATCTGGGTTTGAGGGAATAAACTTGCCAGATTCCAGAATACCTATGAGTTCTTCAGCCAATATTCTCATAGCCTGGTGGGACTTGCAGGCACTCGAATGGGTAGAACATTTAATAAAACATACGGTGTTTGACTTCCTAAATCCTAACTGTCCTTATGCTGCATTGAAGAGGAAAATAGGACAGAACTCAATTTTTCAGTCAGAATCCTGACTAAGTTTGCATATACAGAAAGGACATTACCTTCACACCAGCCTGTGAGTTCATACTCACAGTTTACCTTACACTGAGACATTGGTAATGCAGAACATCCTCACACCATAACAAAGTAACTAATGCTGTTTCCTTCTTGAAGACTTCGGTGTAAGAAATCTGTGTCTGTTTTTAGCTCAGATCTTCTAGGAAGCCACAGTGCTCACAATGCTGAACCCATGCAACTACAGTGCACAGCCTGTGTAAAATTCACAAATGAAATATCATCTCTGCTTCCCTCCCGTGTCCAAAAATATTTTGTTCCGGAAACTCCTGCTGGGGTGAGTCATCTGTATCATAGAATACAAGAGCGATTCTGTTGCGATTCCTAGGGGTTTTTTTTTAAGTGTGCATCATATGATTTTTGTCCTTGAAATCTGTGGAAAAAAAGGATTGCTGACCTAGTTCAGATCATGCAAATGTCTAAATATCCTGTTGCCTATGATTCAGAAGCACATTTCTTACTGAAGACACACTACTAGTAACTGCAGGTTATAATTACGTATGTAATTCTGTCGGCTTACGGGAAAACTGGATGAATAACAATTTAAGTATGTTGTCAACCAATTTCTTTATGTAATTGCAATACCTTTGCATGCCAAATAGCTAGGTAGTGGCATACTACTTTATAAAAAGTTAATCTGCTCCATTTGAAAGTATGGGGCTTCCCATGCGGTGCTACTCACAGATAGCTTTAAGATAAAAGAATAAACCAGTCATGTTCTCCATTAGAATTATCACCTGTCCATTTTAAAATAAATACAGGTTTCATACATGATAACATAAGATTTAGCCTGAATATCTTCAGGATATATTGATCTGAGATGCTTTTAAAATACTTTCAACTGCATATGCACCAATTACTGTACAGATATAATCCCGGAAAATACAATGGAAAAATTCACACTAATTCCAGATATAAAGAATCATCAAGTATGTGAATAGTTCTATCAAAGTCAGTGTGACTTTTCATCTAAAAAGGTAAAACTAGGTCTTCAGCCTTTCTTACCCTTTTTGCAGATGTAAATTCAACAAGTTGTTGATGAACATTCTGAAAAAATAAAATGTGTTTCAATGCTAAAATTTAGTATGCATTGTATTTCAAGGTAACTTGCAGATATTTTGACAGACGGCTGTGTCAATATTGTTAACATGTAGATTGTAAAATTAAAAACTGAGGAAAAAAAGACAGAATTTTAACTTTGAATAATTTGTAGTTTATAGTATCAGTTGTGAAAGCATAAGAAATTTAAACAGCCTGCTTCATAAAATAAGCAATTTTGTTAATAATTCTGGAAAGTAAGAAGAGTACACTACATAAAGGCTGATTTAATACCAGCAATAAAATAATTCCATTTTGATAAAAGTATTAGAATGTGAAAATTACATTTTACCAATTTTATTTTTTAAAATCCAAGTTGAAAAAGTTGTTTCTGTAAAGTTTCTTATAAGATGAAATGACCTATGGTATTTTAAATTGTTTGTTTCTTCAGATTTTAAATACACTTTTAATTGCTAAGAACAATAAAGAGCATTAAGTTGCAGATAATATAGCTTATTCTGAGCAAAATCCAGCCTGAAGGTAGGTTTGTCTTTCAAGGGGGAGGAATAACAATTAAACGATGCTTTCACTTTACTAGGCTGATTAGAAGCAATTCAAGTGCCTCAAGTGATGTAAAGTTTTAAATCTATTGATTAAATTTGCATCTCTTAATTTAGAAATGATCATCCATGTGGAGTGCAGCCTAAACAGCAGAATCTTTCACTACTTAAGTATTGTTTTTTAATATGTAAAATGTACCAATTAAAATAGATACTTTGTATAGTGCATTTTAAATATTAATCTTTGCTCAAATTTTAACCACTGACATTTACGATATTTTGCAGAATTATACAGATCATCACAAGTTATTCCTTTAGTCAAAGTAAGCATAAATAGTTGCTATCAGTAGAGAAGATGTAGACTGTGCTGCGTGACATATACATGCAGAAACGGTGCAAAAGCTTGTTTAGTTGAATGCAGCGGTGCTGCCACTGCATGGTACTGACCACATCCAGTGTGATTAGTTTATTTCATAGTAGAAAGCTGTGAATAAATAGGTTGAATAAATGGTCTTCAAGCATTATGTCCCTTAGACTTGCAGTCTGACAGAGTTCACCTGTTTCTGTAGTGAGTTTATGCTCAGCAGCACCTGTTTGGATGTTCTTCCTGGCAATCTTGGACACTTTGATCATTAGACAATTATTCTACATCAGTTAATCTCGGTGATTTAGGTCTCTTTTCTGTGGGACAAAGACAGCACAGCAGAATTTGATTTGCATTTGTACCTTTTTAACAGACATTTCAAATGTCATTTGCAATACTATTGCCTTTTGAAGTACAATTTCACCCTCTCCTTGGAAACAGGGAGTTGGAATTTTAAGCTCATTTTTTTCAGCTGACAGAGTACATTTCAAATTATTTAATACTGAGTAAAACATTACTGTCTTCACCTAAAGAAGGAAGGCAGTACAATTATCCCCGTTTTATACGAAATCAAATGTACATAGCTGTCAGATGAACCCAGGTGTCTCCAAGAGTGAACCCAGTCTATGGTGGAAAACAGAATCAGAAGACCATCTAAATACTTACAGTAAGTTCTTCAAGTATAACTGACTTTTCTAGTCCTTCATCCTGATTCTCTATGCAGAAACAATAAGCCTGTGAAATGCATTATATATAGCATGTTCCCTATAGAAAGGAAAGTTTAAATGAGTAAAATATAAATGAAAGATATATTGCATGAGACATTATGAAACCTGTTGCTAACTATTACACAAAGGATATATGAAGAACAGGATCTATAAAGAGGCATAGATCATTTGATGAAAATGAGAGTGGTCACTGGCAGCATTCATTCTTTACTAATATCATCCGAAAAATCTCATTGTTATTGAAAGATTCCCATAACAGACAGAGAATAAAGACATACAAAAGGATAGTTTATTAGTGAACAAAGATAATGTTACAAGGAAAAAGACATAGAATTTATGTACGGAATAGGTAAATAGCAAAGCTTATTAGAAAATTAAATATATTCTTTGCCTCACTGTCCTCTGAGTGATTTGGTGGCAGTGATTTAGATGTCTGAATTTAATGTAAAATGAATTAAGCTTACTTATTTCCATTGACTGTAAAGGGCATTCAGACAGCTACTTTGAATGTACATGCCTATATTGCACAGGTCAATACTTGGCAGATGTAATTATCTTCTATAATCCAAGCTAACTGAACACA
The DNA here is from genome assembly GCA_033439905.1 of Ceryle rudis. Lineage (NCBI taxonomy): Eukaryota > Metazoa > Chordata > Aves > Coraciiformes > Cerylidae > Ceryle > Ceryle rudis. The sequence goes on along the minus strand of JAAGNO010004418.1, from coordinate 65,973 downwards.
GACCTGAGATCAATCAGCAGTTTTGGGAGGGGTCAGAAATACGGAAAAGAAGAAAAGCTGATCTTTCACTGCCAATTAGTGAGGGTCTCAGATTATAGTTATCTGTAGGGTGGATGGACAGGTCCTGGGCGTAGGATGCTGTGTGTGCTCAGCATCTGACAGTCCTTGTGTTGGAAGATCTTGTAGTGATGTCAGCAATGGGTAGACACAGAAAAAGCATTTATCTTGAAAAGGTCTGAAGTTGCACGCACTATGGGGTTTCAGGAAAGTCAAGATGGGTTAGACAGGGTTATTTTAAGAGCATTAGCACGTCACCTTGCCTTGGATCCACTGGGGAGTCAGATGAGTGACAAATGGTGAGCATGGACATAATATTTAATGCCCCGCGTCTATTAATGTACATCCTTAAACAGAGTTGCTGTGATCTCAGGTGGACTTCACCGTGCATTTATGTTCTGTTTAAGCATATTTTATATTCACGCAAATGGCAATGTAGTTTTTATTGCTATCAGAAAAAAAAAAAAAGGAGAATTCTACCTAAAAGACACTCCAACTGCTTTTATATTTAGCTTGAAATGTTTTTTAATGAAAGGGTTTGGCTGAAGGGTTGAAGTGTATATAAGTGATACATTTCTCCCAATCGTAACATTCATTATTTGCAATTGGTAATATGCATATTTAATTTAAAAAAAATACATAAAATGCTCAAACTCCTTGATTACTAGGGAATTCTGTGCAAAGAATTTGAGATAATGTTTTCAGGCTTGTCAATAAAGCCTAAACCCCTGCTGTGCTGAAGCTTATATCACATGCTGCATACATTTTCTACCATGAACCAGCAGAATATGATATTATGACCCATCTTTATCTTCCTGTATTTAATACTTACCAAATGAGTCATTTACCCTATACTAAAAGCACTGAAGGAATAAAAAGCGGTAATTGATAACATCATAATAAAAGAGAGGTGCATTTAGAGCAAATAACAATCTGTGAGAATAGTCACGCAGATCACAGGTGTGACTGCTGACTTGGGAGTAGCATTTGGTTATATGGACGCTTTTGCAGTTATGTGATTAGAGGAAAACATTTTAAAATGCTAACAGCTGTATTTGCACTCTTGTTCAGTACCTTAAAACACTTTTCTAACTTTAGGAAAAAAAACCCCCAAAACCAAAAAAGCAAAATAAAACAATTTCCAATGAATGTCTGCTGAGCAGAGCATTTAAGAAGCTGAGCATTTTCCCCAAAATTGAATTACAGATGATTAGCAGATAGAACCTGGCAATTGAATCACTGATGTAAAAGGGGAAATGTTTTCCAAGAAAGCATTATATTTAGAAAAAAGGAAGAGATTTAGTAGACACCTTAAAGATTCTTTCATTTAAAGCCCACTGTGTGTTTGGACATTATGAGTGATATTCACCTGGTATATCTAATTTGTGATCAGTGGTTCAGCTGCTGTATGGAAACAGCTTTGGGGTCCTCAAGAAAAAGCGGCAGTACTTCTGTTTTGGCAGCTCCTTCTCTCTCTAGTCTTATCACCTCACCAGACAGAGGAATTCACAGATCTCTCAGGTTTTGTATGCTGATAATTTTGCAGGGGAGGTTGAGCAATAAGAAAAAAATAGCCTCGAATTAGTTTAAAATACACCCAAAGCAGTCTCTTAAATTGGCAATTTTTATATCCAATCCTTATTTTAAAATTGCAATAGATGTGCTTTATATACTAGAAGAAAGATGTCATAGATGCAGTTTTGACTCTCCCTTGATGTGGGACTCTAATTTTGATAACAAGATATCTTAGTCCTCTAACTTTCTTTATCTCTCTCTTACTACTATATCTTATTTATAGTCTCATTTTCTAAATCTATATTTGCATTCTCTCCTCTGTTTTTTTTCTCTTTAATCGCATGCAAGTATTTGTGTTACCTCAAAGAAGGCAAGGCTTCGATAATTCTGTCTGATAAACATTTCCTCTTCTCATTATGCTTCTTCTAAAGTCTAACAAATAAGAAATTCTGTTATTTAGCTAGTTACTAGGCCCAAATAAGTTTCAATGCTTAAGCAAACACAGTTGGGAGGGTTGTAACTGTGATGGAGAAATAACAACTCTGATATAAATGAAATCATGTTTCTTGCATCCATTTTAAGTTACTACATTCAAGACAGTTACATCATCACACTTGTAATCCGGAAAAGCTTTTATTAATTTTATGTTGTTTTAACAGTTTTCAGCTAGACAACAAGCATATGATCTAATGAAATCAGAGTAGTTGCTTATGTAGATTTAATTCTAGACTATTGGTTAAGGTTGTATAAATAACTGGATCAAAAATCTTGTTCTGCTACATTCAAACAATTTAGTGCTGCAGAGTTTAGTGGAAAGGGTGTGTGTATTAAAAGTATTTAAGAATATGCACAATATGCTTTGAAATACTTGCTATCATTGCTGAGAATCTGCTGACTTTTCAGAATTTCTGCATGGATTCTGAAATGGGGACTTTCAGTGGATCCATGTCAATAGCTTACTGTGACACACAACAGAGTTGGAAAGGTACCTGAAATAGGAATTGTTTTGTAAACTAAGTTAATTCTCTTCTCATCCCACCAAGTAAAGATTAATGTGAATCCAGTTTTCTTCTTTTCAAAATGTGAGAATTAAAAGTGACACAAGAACACTGTAGAAAGAAGGTATGTAGGACGCATGTAGAAAGAATGAGGGTAATTGTATCTTGAAAAACAAAACTTAATGTAAAAATTGAGTTGGAGATCTTATATAAAACAATACACACAAAGTAGCAGCTGCCTAGAAAGCAGTGATATTTCAAATGGTAGTGGAAAAGCACATGTGCACTTCATTTTTATTTTCCTTTCAAAGGTGTTCTATTCTTTCTCTGGTCTGTGTTTGCAGGCCCCTAAAATTACAATGATTACTGTAGGCTTCTCCCAAACTAGAATGATATCTTGAAATAATTTGCATTCATAAATTAAAATATCTATGTCGCTTAAATTTTGAGTCAGGTACTTGAGCTCCTGGCACCACATGGACACGAATGCTGTACCTCAGCATGAGAATCTGCACGTCAGGCTCCCTACACATAAAAATCAACGTTGTGTAAACAAGCAAACTTTCCCTGCCATGTTTGTTGAATCTTTTTAAGTTGTCTTGTTTCTCTGCTTACTCTGTGATTCCCAGAGAACAATTAATTGATTTTTTTGGGGGTCTGTTTCTTGCCTATGGTGATGGGAGGTGGTGCAGTACAACCCCAACTTCAACTGGGTAGGAAGACAGGAGTTCCCAAAGACAACATTTCTGCAGATGGATATCTTACCTCTTTCTTAGCCTTTCCTTTTCATTTATCCCTCAAAGTCCAAGACTTTGCTAAACTTTTTTTCTAAAAGTGTAACTTACCAGTATGCTTCACAACTTGACAGGGTCTTCACCCGTAGTGGATGCTTTTCCTTTTTGACCATCTTGTTAAGCCTGTGTGGCTTAACACAGTGTGCTGATCACAAGGAGTCGCTCCCTCCTCTGAAGACCAGTGCCCAGTTGCTCTGAAGTGCTTAGATGTTTCCACCGAAATGATAAGAAGTTAATTGCCTTAATCCATCTGGACTCATATGTTGTGCTGTGCTGTCCATGCTGAAAATAATAGGACCACATTTTTACAGTATGGTTTTAGGCATGTGTGAAAACCCTGGGCAACTCTCCAGGTGCTTGGATATTATAGTGACAGAGGCTACATACGCACTTGCTTAGACAGACAGTTGAACAGATTTCAAATGCAAAGCTTCCAAAATGTGTTTTTTGTAATTCATTGCTGCTTTCTAACAGCTTGTTGGCGATTGATTTTTAAACCTGAAGCATATGACTAATGCAAATAAGAAAATGTTGCACAGTAATGTTGATTCAGTAACACTATATATGCTCATTAGCTAGTGTGCATTATAATTTAATTCTTACATGTGACAGCCACGTGAATGCCAAACGAATACATTATGATTAACGCTGTTACTAGAATACCAAATGAATCTTTAATGACCAAAGATGTCATTTTCCTGTTGATTCTGTGGCATACAAAGTTTTGATTCCTTTTAAAAATTGGATTTGAAGCAGTGATATGAATGGCATATTGCAATACAGAACATGCCTAGCTCCTGCTAAGTCATTATTCTCTGAGATTCCATGACAATTTTATTGTCTGCTTAAAAAAAACCCAACAGGTAGTAAAGAAACTGTTCCTAGAAATTGATAATGAATGAAGGATTGTTCACTTGCACCTCTTACAAGATTCACTGAGCATTCACTGAGTGATCCACAGATAGTAAGCAGACATCAAAAGGAAAGGGAAATGGGGATGAATCCTAAAACAGTTAAGTCATTTTTCTTTTGAAAACTATGGCTCTGGAGTGACAAAAAAATAGAATTATAATGTTTTATTGTTGTCATGGTTGGATTAAATACTACTTAAATAAACAAATGACACGTTCACACTTTAAATACAGACTTTGTTCTTTATTCAAGTGAACAATGCTTCCACCAGGCTTCTTAGCCTTCAGGCACTATTTATCTGCAGGGAGCAGTTGTCATTAATGCTACCTTATTACCTTGTATGCATAGTAATTTGTTTTATAAAGGGCCCTACAGAAATAAACGGACATACTCAGCGAAGTGCTTACTGAAGACTGCAAGAGTTCCATGGACAGGTTCATGCTGAAACACTACCTCATCTAACAAAAACCCCTTGGTGCAAAAGGTAAAGCCTCTTCTCACACTTCAGACATTTTTGTATTTCACAGAAACACACCTAAAACTAAACCCACACTTACTGTGCTTCTGGAGAACACTAGGCAGGATTCTGTTAACACTTGGAGATACTTATGTAAAGTCATTTTTACTGTGCTTTTACGAGCTACACTAAATGTCCTGTGAGCCACATAGCCATGGACTTATTGATTTCTTCTGACCTAGGTTGTATGGACTTCAAGAAAAAGATCACAGGTTTTCCTCCTGAGTTCAGTAACAGTAACCCATCACTCCTTATATTTTACTTTTCTTGGAATTCAGTCTCTATCTTGGTATAAAAAATTATGCTCTTTCTCTGTTTACTTTTTTTTTTTGCAAGAGATTATAAAAAACAAACCAATAGGAGTAAGAATAAGCAGGTTGCTAGCCAGGTATTCTGTGAGAAGCTGCTGTAGATTAGGAAGAAATTCATCTTCTTTAAATAACTGACTAACTGCAGAGAACAACAATGCCACTCCTAATGGCAGCAGCAGAAATGTGTGGTGGTGCAAGAGAGGAAAGAACTACTGGGGTTCTCAGGCAAAAGGAATGAAAGGTCAGACCTAGCTGCTCCTGTGCATCCCCCCTTTATTCCCTGCCTTCCCCACTGCAGACCGGCTCAGGGGGTTGTTCTGCAGTACAAAATCTTAGGTGGTTGGGGATGAAGGCAATTTTCCCTGTATTTGCTTTAGACACTGAGTGAATTTTAACCCCAGATGAAAGAAAGCACTTTGTGTTTCAGCCTATGAGGCTTTAAAAATGTAATGTTTCTAATATCTCTCTTTTCCCCCTCACTTCCCTCAATATGCTACCTGAATTGCATCTCCAGCATGACATAACTTTGATAGCTTTTCTTCTTTTCTCCTTCCCCTATCATATTAAAATCTCTCTGAGAGTTTTTCCACCATCCAAATTACTAATTTCCTGATATTTTTTTTTATGGCCAATGTAAGCTATGTAAGACTCTGGATTAGGTTATTTTCTCAAAAAAGTAAAATAAAGATTTAGGTGTCTCCAAGAAGAGCTGAAGTTCATTCAGACAGGAATGTTCATGACATGGATGGATCAAAGTGAATCTGGTTTACAGGAACTGAATAAGTAGACCCAAACCAGGAGGTACTCTAGTGATCCTGCTTACACAGCAAAAAAGACCTGGTCTTGTTTTAACTCACTGCAATATATACCTTTTTTCATCAGATAATGCCTATTAACTGCACATTGACTCTTTTTGCATACAGCACACAAGAAAGTGGTTTTAGGAAGCTGCACTCTGAACAGCAAGATGGAGAGACAGACAGACAGACCCAGCAGAACTGTTCTACAAAGATGAGGACTTGAGATGCAAACACTTTGCAACAAGGTCACAGAAATTGGGCTGCTGCTGAGCCAGATCTTGCCCTTCTCAGACCTTGCCCCATGTCTTGTGCACATACCACTCTTTTCTTATGCCAACTCCAGGCATTTTTCTAATGCAGTTAAATTTAATCTCTGCTCTACACCGCAGTGTTTCACAAAACTGCAGTTATGGGTGGGCCCAAGGATATGTGAAAGGTACATACCCTGGGTAAATTTGGAAAGAGCAACTTTTATTTATACACATCAGCAAGTGCTTGTAAACTTCCCCTGCAGAGTTATTTTGGTCTGCTAGCACAAATTTGTCAGCTGCTGAGAGATATTTCTGTGATCTGAGAGGAGGATGCTTTTCTGGGCCAGAGGGACACAGGCATAGACCAGTGGGCTTCCCACTTTGCGGGCTCCTAGGGACAGGTGACCTCCAAGCATCATCAGGGCTCCTCTCCCAAGTCTGGATTTTGGGCTGCTGATCAACAAAACGTTGGCAGTGCATCCCTGAGAGGAGCACAGCAGGTCAAAGCTCAGTGGTTTATTTTCTGCTTTAGTTTTGTTTTCATAGAGGGATGAAGCAATTAGAAGATCAGTGGAGCTACCCTGAGTTTTTGAGGTTTTATACTATGCTTGCTTCCCTAGCCAGTGTCTGTGCCTTTTCAGGGGCCTGTAGACACTTAATAAACACTTTTAGGATATTCTTCCACTTTTCATTTATGCCATGCACTTTTATAGTGCTCTTTAACTTTCAGACATTATTTGAAGTACTATTGTCTTGGACATCTTGTTAGGTCTCAATTTGTAATATCTGTTTTATATTTCAGCTTTATCTCTTAAAAGGTGATTGTGTTTCACCCTATGGTGAATTTGTGTGTCTCCTGGCAAGCAAGAAGAGATCTAAGTAAAGCAGCTAGACAAATGTTGAGCATTTGTTGCATCTACTGGTGCTATTTGTTTGCTGTATTCTAATTTTTATTTTTTAGAAAGAAGAAGCTGTCTCTGCTATCATAATTTGCAATATAGATTCAGAAATTAGCACCCCTGTTAATCTTTAAGTTCCATACTATTATTTTTCCTGTTATTTTATATGGAAGAATCTTAATACTAGTTTTCACAACTTTCACTATGATGCGTAGAAATGACGAGAAAGATTTTAAATTAGAATGTACAGTAATAGCCCCTTAAAATTACTACCTCTTGTAGGTCAACATTTGTGAAAGCTTCTTTTCTGAGAGTGTATTTTTCAACGTATTTTCTTGTGTGACAATTATTTTTCAGTTAAGTATGTGTAAAAACACATAAGCTGCTTTTGAGGAAGGGGTAGGAGAGAACTGTTCATTGATCTTCATTAACTAATGTCTGTGCCTTTCTATGTGCAAAATAAAGACCTTTTCTGCATTCCAGGTTAAAAATGTGGGGTGGAGTAGGTCACTTCATTCTTTTTTAAGCTCAGAAGTTATTATAACTTTCTGTACACGGGGATGAGTGAGCTCTGGGGAATGAATAAGAATCCATTTTGTGCAGACAAATGGTAAGAGATGGATGAAGATGAAGAATGAGCAGAAACATAATTCACCAGCATACCTGATGGCATAACAACATTGATATTTCTTGGCTTATATATCACCCACGTGCAGATATATGCCACTTTATTTCTGTTGAGCACAATGGAGATTCTGTGAGGGGTATTATGACTTTTGAAGTCACTATCTCTCACCAGGTTGCTTTGGGGCCAATGCAATTACTTGCTCTTCTGCCTATGGACCTGATAGCAAACTGACACTCCTGCCCTCAGCTAGAGGAGCGATCAGTTAAGGATGACAGGCAGTGTTGCATAAACAGTTAAGTTACTCCTGTATCTTGTCTGTCCTGCAGTGCCCTATCAGCTTCACCTCTGTCTGAGTGGAGCATGTGAGCCTCTGTGGCTAACTCTACCCTTCTCAAATTGCTGTGATGCAGACAACAAATACCTAGTAGCTCCTACAAGGCATAAATCTAGATTTTCCCCTCTGTATCACAAATATGCAGATCCGATCTGTTCTTTCCAAATGCAGCAGACGAAAATCTTGTCTAGATACTGAACGCAAAGCTGTTGACAAGTAAGAGTGTAGACTGAATTTCAGATAGTCTTGGACGATCTTAAATGTTCACTTGGGGCCTGGCCTTGTGTTCTTTACCCCTGTAAATCTTTTTTTTTTTTTTTTCCTCCTAATGGAATCCTGTGGAACTATGCCTAGGGACCATGCACATGACTTAGAGTTGCAGAACCAAGACTGTATTTTTTGTGACACAATGTAATGTTGCCAGTAGGCCACGTAAACATATAAGTAGAAAATCATGATGTATATTGAGCATTGAATTTTCGCAGTAAATCAACAAACCAAAGTAAAGTCAGATCTCAATTACTCACACAAGATGTACTCTTGTTGATGTTATTCAGAACATGCATTTCATTGCCTTGCAAACATTCGAGAGGAATTCAGTTTTCAACTGAATTGGCTTTGGTATGGCATAATGGGTTCATTTTGTAACAACAAGCTGACATATTGACTGTCACAGCATTGACTGTCAAACTGAACTTTATGAGTTTTCTTTGGTTTGCAAACTAAAACTGTCTTCTCTATTTCAGCTCTGCATACAATACCTGTGCCCTCAGTTTGAAAACTGTGTAGTGCAAACATGAAAAAGACTGCTCCTATATACTGTGATTAAATGTAGGACTAAAAAAACACAAGTGCAAGCCACATGGAAGAGAGCAGCTTATGTGCAATATAAGGCATTTCTTCTACCTTTGCTGTCTGGGTGTGAAAAGAAAGTGTCACTAAAGCATAATTTTAAAATAATCTAAATGTGCCATAGCAGACAACAGCATTGTTTGACTATGTAATTAATTTTGCTGCAAATCTCCAATATTAACAAACACTTTTAAATGTCTCAAGAAAGCAGTCACATGGGCAGCTCTTGGAAACAAAGTATGAGTGCTATATTTTCATTGCAACTTCTAGAACTTCTAGTCTCAAATATGAGTCTCAAAAAGTAAATACAAAGATGATGTTGCATCATGTAGCTAAGCTTTTATTTATAGAAAGATTAGAAAGCTAATGATAAAAATACTCATACATGTATGAAAGTCCACTGATAGAAATGAAAGTTTTGCTTGTTTTAAAGAACAACCACTGAATAAAATGTCATTCTTTCCCCCTGAAATGAGACTTAATTTGATTTGCATTTATATACGATTATGTTTCATTAAAATGTAGGTCCAGCTTGATTAATAGTCCTTTATCAATTAGGGCTATAAGAACACACTTTAAACTTTCAGTCTTTAGAAGTGTACCCAATAAGGTATGACTTATGTCCATTGATTCAGGAGCATACTTATAAAAGACATCAGAAACAGATGTGATTTTTGATTCATGTTTTAGCTGAATATTTTATACCCTTTTACCTCTCTTTATAATATTAGAAATAAATGTATCCTTTTCAGAGTCACTGACTGCACTGGTGTATCAAGCAGCAGCATCTAGAGGGTGGGGCAGTGCCAATGGAGGAGGGTGACTTCTGTTGCTTTCTTCAGGTTTAACCTGGGACCAACATCTTTTTTCTTCTACTACACTGTCCGGTTTGATCTGTGTCATTACTAGGTATTACTAGGAAGAAAATAAATACTTGTGCTCCAGCAAGCTGACAGGTCCAGCTCATGGTATTAATCATGAATGGTTCTCTAGCACTGTACCATAATTTTCCAAAGAGGTTTCCTGAGCAGATATAATACACTAAAAAAAAAAAGCAGAAACATATGGTAATCTTATCAAATGCCTAGACCTACTGTTACAGGCATTTTTAGAGGAGAGGATACTGAAAGGCAATGGTTTATTGCACATCATCAGCTTGGACTATCTCAGTTTTTCCACAGTAGGAAATCTAAGCTAGAGCATATGGTGAGTTCACGTGCAAAAGCATGATAGACTTAAAATGGCAGTTCTTAATTAGCACCTTATTAGTGTTCAGGTGCTAGTCATGTTTAGCAACAGCATGAAATGTATGGCCTAGATTTCTGCATTCATAATGAAATTACACCTGTTTAAGCACATTTTGCTACCTAAATAGGGATTGATTTTACTAATGACAGTGGTGGACAGCATTGAGCACTTACAATGCTGAATTACATTATACTTTTTAAATCCTTGAATTATCTTTTGGACTACTGGAAACTAAAACTAAAACCTATTTCAATGTACTACAAATGTTCTGCAGGCTGCACTTGCTTTTTCCACACATAATTTTAAGATAAAATATCTAAACTTGCCAGGAGTTTGACAAAGATAATTGCAGTGCTGTAGCTAAGCCTTCTCTGCAAGCAATCTGTATTCAGTTTACACACAGTTACAATTAGAGAGTAAAACGGGAAAATGACTTCAAGTTAGCTGCTTGAAATAATTTTTTCTAACATTGATTTTATCAAAACAAAGATTATGCTACTTATGATTTAGACCTGTCATATGTGCATCACACATTAAGAGTTGTAAGATTAGTAGGGATGAAGGAAAAGCTATTACTTTACAAAAGAGACCCTGAAACTGGAAAGGTATTATTGTTAGTGACAAAAAAAAAGCCTTGGTTTACCTGAATGGTTTACCTGCTAGGCATCTCTAGACTGCTCATCTAAACCATTTCACAGGGTATACTCCAGCTTTCCAGCTGACATGAAAATAAATAAATAAATAGTCACTGTTAACAAAATTGTTGTAAACAAAAGCAGCAGGAGATCACTTTGTCCAGTGACAGGCAACAAGTAACTACGATTTACTATGTATTAACCACATTGGAAGACTAGTTCCACCAGAAAACAAAAAATTGTATTCTTGCTGACTGAAAGCGTTACAATACACTAACTGCTTTGAAGAGTTGATTGCTGTTCCTGCCAGTCCATTTAAGCCTATAAAGCTAATGCATTTAGAAGTCTTTTGCTTAGCCAAAGGGTCTTCAGTTGTTCGGGTGGGGTAGAGCAACAACCAGGCAGAAAAGTCCTTGGCTGCAGACCTTGTAGATAACAGGTCTTTAGGTTTCTTTAGGAAACAGGGGAGGATTTACCACATCTGGGCTGCCTGAAATCCAATCCCACCTGATTGTTATAAGGCCCTTTCTGCTGAGTGCTGGTTGATCTGCAGGAGATATGGAAGCTGTGAAACAGAAAAGAGGTTGCATAAGTGAAGGCCATCAGAAGTAATAAGTTCTTTTTTGACTGACTGAATAATAGTCTGTTTCCACTGATTTGCGTGTGGTAAAATACACTGATAGAGGGAACAAAAATGAACAAAAAAAGAGATGGTCTTTTTGTTTAGTCTTGTTGTGATGTGGGATTTTTTTGGTTTGCCTGGAGCTAGTCCCTAACTGAATTTTCAGAAACATCTAATATGAGGTAAGGTACATGTTCAAATCAATGCTAATAATTTTTCTAACTTGTGTAATGCCTGGAACAGAGTAAAAGCAAAGTTCAAAAAACCCTCTTGTGATAAATGATATATCTGGCTACTGTCTTGTGTTCCTGTGAACAAATGCTTTTTTTTTTTTTTTTTTTTTTTTTTTTTTTCTTTTTCTTCCCAGTGACATATTCTCTGGTTTTGGTGGTTTTTTTTTTATT
>JAAGNO010004418.1:30613-43104 GCA_033439905.1 Ceryle rudis | reverse complement strand
TTTCTTTGTATGCAGGGATCACATGTGATCTGAAAACGGGGCAAGCAGTAAAGTGCTGGACAGCCACTGATTGGGGTTTTGGTGGTTTGTGGTTTTTTTTTTTTTTTTTTTTTTTTTTTTTTTTTTGGTGTGTGTGTGGTTTTTGTTGTTGTTTGGTTTGGTTTGTGGCTTGTGTGGTGTTTGGTTGTGGAGCAGGTTGTTGGTTGTTTTTGGTTTGTTTTTTTTTTAATGGTGTTATTTTTCTTGTTTAAACAGAAAGACTGGCCACCCAGGGTTCTGGTTGGAGTGTTTTGGTAAGTTGTTGTCAAGTGTTAGGGCTGGGCTGGTTATTAAACAAATAACAGCTGTTCTCTGTTAACCCCTTTCCCTTCCCAAAAGTGAAGGGAAAGGGAATAAGGAACAGAGACTTCTGAGTTAGAAAAGAAAATTAAAACAGCTTTAATGAAAATAACCATTTAAAAATGGAATATATACAAAACCAATATAGGACCCAATCCCTCTGATGGCAATTGCATCACTGTCACCACTGATGCTGTGGAGCAGGCACTGGAGAAGACCCAGACTGGACTCAGCAGCAGATAGGAAGTGGATTCTGGAATTGAATGCAGTAGCTACACAGATTGGGATTGAAGACAGACGGGTCACAATTCACCTTGGACACAGGCCATTGAAGAATATCTTAACTCTCATAATCCCTCAGCTTTCTACTGAATATGATGTATATGGAATGGAATCCCTTGTTGGTCTGTTTAGGGTCACATGACCTGTCTGCTCCTTCCCACAGGTGTGACCTTCCACTTCCTGCATGCCTAATGTGGCACACAAGATTAGCAGTGACCTTGGTCTTCATAGGTGCAAGAATAAAGTATAAGCAAGAGCCTTTCTGCACACCGATCCTTGGTAGTCACTCTAAACATTGAGCGTTATCACTTCTAGAAGCAGACACTGTGAAAATATGCTGTTAGCTTCAGAAAGTGCACTTAGAAGAGATTTAGCAGAATTACTTCTGTTCTAATGCAAACCAGGACAGATATGGACCCTTAATGGGTGCCTGCTGCCAAGGCTTTTGGGTGTTTGTGATTTCTAGCCCTGGCCAGGAAGTCTGGTCCTGTTGACTTCTCCCTACAAGAGGATCGCTGATATGTTAAGACACTTTAAAGAAGTAATAGTGAACAGAGTACCTGCATTGGTTCCTACACAGTGGAATTCTTTATGCCACTAGAAATAAAGAAAATAGATCTTATCAAATCTGATGATGACTAGAGGCCATATCATAGCTTTCATGATGACTTTTGCTTTTCACCACAGATACCTTCAGTAGACCCAAACCGATGTAGTAAAAGAAAAACCACTGTTGTATGCCTGTAACAACTTAAAAAGGGAAAGAATTACAAAAACTGAATCTCCAGACAGAACAAGATAGATCCCTAAAATTGGGAAGAAATATTATAACAATACATAAAATAGTATAAAAAGAAAAGATTAAAAAGGTTATTTGTGTACATTGATAAGATGAAGTGGAGTAAATCAACTTTTATTTTTTGTTTTATCTGAAGATTTTAATGATTTATAACTAGCTTGTCTGAACAGAGCATAATTTTAAGTATGTACTTTAAAACATTAATATAAGTGCTTTCCATATGTTTCTGAATTGATATTTATAAAAAGGGCCATTTTAATGTCTGAGATTTTGCCTAGAAATTATGCCAACCAAGACTCCTGTAATAGTTCAAGCCTGTGCCTTCTGCTTCTGGGGCATTAAGTTTCAATCCTGATGGGTTTTGTTGTATAAAATTCCTATTCATAGAGTAATTCTAATTAATTCCTGACCCTCCCAAAAGGAATTCTCCCTTGCCCAAAACCTTTTCAAGGTAAAGGAAGTGTCTTTTAAAATTAATACAGTAATAACCCTTTGAAGCTGCAGTAGCACTAAAGATATTTTCAGATGTGTACTAAAATATATACAATCAATTAGCTCTCCGAGTGTAGCTGACCTACAGAACGATCCCACAAGCTAAGTGCCTGCATGAACAGTAAAGCTTGTTGTGTGTTCACTTATCCTACTCAAGGGAAGCTAGTTATATAATTTAGAATCAACATGGAATACTGGTAATTCTTAACTGCAAATTTTACATGCTCTCTAGGTGGGTTAATCCACAGCCTTACTTTCTGAGAGAAACTCTCCACAAAGCAGTTTTGTGACTAACACTCAGCTGCTCCCCTGTGGGCACTGGGAACCCTGTAGGCATGGCCTCATGCTGCTTCCCTATAATCCCATCTCTGTAAGGATGTTCCCATCATCCTCTTCATTGCAGCACACAAGTCTGCTCTCAGGTGGTCATGGCTTGGTCTTCCTCACCGAGCTGCTGCCGGCAGAGGGATTGTCTGTTAGTTGAGTAGGGGGGTTGGTACTGATGAGGGGGAAATATAAAAAGGAGCATCTCATAGTGAGTCCTGGAAGGTCAGAGGTTTGAGATCCTTGAGTCCTTAGATGCTTCCTCTGAAAAGAAAGGAATGCACTCACTGAGACAAAGAACCTTTATTTTCATGGTCAAACCTTGTCTTGTCACAGGACTATGAACCACTAACAATGCAGTTGCTGAGTCCTCCTTTCCACACTTTTTCTAAGAGATAGTAGCCTGTGAGAGAAAGTTGTCTTTGTTTTTTCCCTTAAAACTCAGTTGCCCAGGGTTTAAATCTGAATGGATGTTTTATTTCTTCAGTTTCACCTGTGCAACGAAATAAACCTGAGTCTTTCCCAGGGCTGTACAAGGTGACAGCTTGAAATAATTATTTATCTTTGAGTTTCATGAGATGGTGCACTGACAGTCACCATGTAGTTTAAATGGGAAAATGTTTTCTATTCTGTGCTTGTTAACTTGGGAATGGACTGGTTACAGTTTGGGAAGGATCATCTCTCCTCTTAAAAATTAAATATTACAGTTGACCTAATTGAAGAATTACTATTAACACCTTTGGGTTTTTATAGTCCTGGCACAGAAAATACTTTGGAAATACTTATTGATGATGAGAGTTTTTTATCTGTAATGTAGTGTACTGGAAACATGCAGAGGCAATGTTGGCCAAAGAACTGATGTAATTACTTGCTCTTTGATTTTTCAGTGCCCAAATTCCCACTACCTTACAGAGAAGATAGTATGGGAAGTGCTGCATTCTGTTGAAGCTTACTGCAGAAGCTTCCAGGCTTTTTTATCATATCGGAAAGAGATCTATTTTAAAATTCTTTCAGTGACTTTAAATTGATTGTTACACTATGTGAAGTTATCACTTCCTATTGTAGAATAGTGTGAAACTGAAGTACTTAGACAGTTGTATTTAAAATTCTAGCATTTTCTTATAGCTAGCATCTTGCAAGGGTTATAACTGGCTTGAAGCAAATTACTCATTGTCCTGGTTCAGGCTGTACATGATAGGCTGTGATAGGCTGTCCATCTCATTCTGATCAATGCTTTGTGGTGTGTTGTTGGTGGTTTGGTTGTTTGTGTGTTGGTTTTTTTTGGGTTTTTTTTTGGTTTTTTTTCCCTTAAAACTCCAGGAAAAAATAAAGCAACTTCAATACTTGAATAGCTTGCATGACATTGCTAGCAAGCATCTTTTACCCTTAGCAATAGCAGTAGCGTAAAGTCTGTATTTAACAAGGAGCAATTTAGTGGAGAAAAGGCTCCAGCTTCTCTGCTGGGTAGTTACTCAAGATACTTTACAAATAAAAGGGCAAATTTTTAACATGGTTTTTGTTTCAGTGTAACTTTGCAATAGATAAACATTTAATAACAGTCAGCTGTGACATTTACAAAGAGGAAAACATTTGAACACAGACTTAGATTTGCTCTTGAGAATCCTAAGAATTTACAAAAATATTGCATCTTATTGTCCCCAGCTGAGCTCTATGGACAATCACTAAGAAAAACTGTTTGCTGTAAAGCAGAATTCTGAATGTGTCCATTTTTCCTGACAATTTTACCCACAGTGAATTTGGTTCACATTCTGAATTTTGGCCTTCTCTGAGTTTTTCCATGTAGTCTTAGGGAAGCAAGGTATCTACGTTTTTGTGCTGAAAAAGCCATGATATTTTACAGTTCTGTTTGAAACCTTTGAACTTTAGTGTAAAAATATCACCTAGGTATGGGACTGAGGGATTGGAGTTTGCACAAAGGAGCAGCTCTCTGCGGGCTTCAAGAAAGGTAAAATGGTTTATAGTGTCCCTTTACACTCACTGCCTGGAGCAGCTGGTCAAAGAGAGAGGCAATGGCTTTCTCCCAGTACTTGTCAAATAACTGATCTGCAAATTATCCCTCCAAGTGACAATACAGACAATGACAGTATGTTTATAAAGCAAGAATAAAGTTGCAGTACTGTTGCCAAAACTCAGGGAAGAGGGATTGAAATAAAGGTTTATGAGATTGAAGTGTGACTAATAAAAAAATTAATGATTTCATTAATAATCTAGTTGTACTAAAAGATCAGGATTAATTAAATGCAGTCTGTATAATGTATATATCAAACCAGAACAAGTTACACAGACATAAACCACACATATATCTCACAAAAGTAATGCTCTGTAAATAAGCGTGTGTCCAATATTTCCAGGTATCTTCTGTCCAAGGCTATCTGATACAATAGTCTGCATAAGATACAAGGAAAACAGGGGGAAGTTTTTGCAACAAATACAGCTTGCAAAAGTGAAATCTCTATTTTCTTCAGTGTCATGAAGAAACTATTCATCATACTCTGCTGGCATACCCTTTGATAGGAAATAACTAATTTTTGAACTTGCAATTGCTCAGTTGAATGAATTTAACAAAACATGTTACAGTACAGAAAATCTAGTTATTTGATTATGTTTTCTGTTGTAGAGTAAAGAAACAGTACAGCCTAGCAAAATACTTAAGAGTTCATAAGCTGAAACATATTTCAGTAGCATCTGATTAGAAGTTAATATCTTAGGCAATCTAACATTATCGGTATTAAATGTATTATCCCATCTGAAATAATAAATTTCATTTTACTTGTGTTTAATAGCAAACATGAATCAGAAAATGTTTCCAGAATTTTATTAAAATTCTGTTATAGCTTATTTATAACTGAGGACAATGAAGCACTTACAGAATACAGAATGGTATAATCACTGAACAGATAAAGAGCTCCAAGCTACCTGTTCTATATTGTTAGCATAAATGGAAAATAAGATTGGATCAAGATAAGAGTTTTGCAAGACTGCCTTGGTTTTATTCTCAAGAAAATTTTGCTCCTATCTGATTTGACATGCAGTTTATTCTGAGAAAGGTCCTAATCTTGAAGTCCTCACCCAGATGATGAACACATGATCTGCACATGTAGGCCCCAGGCCTACATGTCTGTGGCTGGTAGGACTGTGCAATTAAGGCACCTCAATAAAATGAATTCTCAAAGACTTCAGTATGAGCCTGCAGCACTCCAGAAACAGCCGACAGAATCCTCTGTTGTGCCTTTTCTGATCTGTATATAGTAGAAACCAAGTGATCGAACAGCATCACTGGTTTTCTGCAATTCAGCTGTACTCAGGCAAATTGTAATGCTATTTTCTGGGGGGCAGCTGAGATCATTTCTTTGTAAAATGCATATTCTGTTGAAATTTCTTTCAGAGTAAACCCTAGTATCTCAAGCAGATTTGCAACAATATTGTGTTTTCTTTTTTCTTGACCCTTCAGTCTTTAGGGATGACTATTATGCTTTGGAGTTTATTTTGTCTGTTTTTCTTGAGATGTGTGTGTCCATGCTCGCATGTGTGTGTGTATATGTGTGCATTTATATAAAAATCATGTGTATGTGCACATATTCTAATTCTGAGGTGCTCACGATAGAGAAGAGCAATGATACGCAGAGGTTTATCAAATGACTCTGGTTTGTGGGGTGGTGCTTTTTTTTTTTTTTTTTGTCTCATAAGTTATCAGAGTATTTTGGTCTACCTATAAAGTAATACAGAGCTTTATTTTTCACAGCCACTGCAGTGTTGTCTTTGGCAGAGGATAGGAGACCAGGTGTTTGTCACCTGCAGCAGTATTTTTAGTTTGGAACAAACAGCATTTAGTACTGGCCAAGATGGTGCTATTAGGTCTGTAGGTGAAGAACTTAAGGCTACATCCGGAATTTCTTATTACTGAAATTCTGTGTCTGTAAGAAGCTCTTATCCTTCTCTTGTGAGTTTGTACTTTTGGGTGCTACTTTTTCACTGAAAGTGAGTGCCATTACCAGCATGAAGCATGGAAAAGTGAAGCAGTAAGAGAGGTAATGTATACTATTTAAACTGTTAAGCTGTTTTGTAAGGCATTGAAGGTTGGAAAGGTAAGGAATTAAAGACATTTGTGACATCTAGACATTACTGTTGGAGAGAGTATTGCTTGATGGTACATTAACTCATTTTTTCCTCTATGATATTACCTCTCTTCCTTTTTTTTTCTGTAGTTGTGTATTGCAACATAAATATGTATGTACATTTATGGTGTATTAAGTCCCTCATTAGAGACCTGTATAATGTAAACTGTTTACATACGTTGTTACCAGGACCCTATTGTTTACTGCTGCTGGACAGTAAGTAGGTGATAACAGCTGGACACTCTTCACTACTGAATAGCTGATGCCCAAAGAAAGATCAATGCAAAATGAACCAATCTTATAAATTTAAAGTAAGTGTTGTGGTTTTTATATTTTTATTGTTTTACAATATATTTCCATGGCCATGTGCTGCTATCCCCATCTGAGGGAATTTTTCTTTCTTCTTCTGTACAATCCTAGAGACTTTCCACACAGAAGATCCTTCTCTTTTTCCCTTTGAAAGACAATTATTTCAGGTGCTGGCCTATTGGGAGAACTGAGCAGTGCATTGGGCCAGATGACCCCCAGGGTGCTTACGAACCTCAATTATTCTCTGTGTGTGGGTTTGTGGATGCACACAATTTCTTCAGGTGCACAGACAGCTGTTTAGTCCAGATATTGTTTTAGCGTCTTACATATCTGGTAGTTCAGCAGATACCTCTTGTACTTTTCTGTTAGTGACTCTGCCAATTTACTGAATATGTCTATAGTACATTCACTTCACATTAACTAAAAATAAAAAATCTGCATGTGACTTTCTTCTCCAACAAAGTAAACTTATTCTTTCTCAGTGCTCATTTCAGATTGAACTGAAAAACAGTTTGTCATTATGACTGTATAGCAAGCCATACAAATGCAGACTAAAGGGTGATCTGAATAAAATGTCCTCTTTTTAGCAGTAGAGCGAAGGGACAGACCCACTTTCTTCCATGAGTTCCTTTGTATAAATGGAACAGTTGCACATAGATGTTGCTTGTAGTTCTGGTCTAAATGTATTTTTATTCTTCTAGGTAAATAAAAACACACAAAACATCCAGGAGAAGAACAATCTCAAATCTGTTCTCACCTGAAGAAAAAATGTGCACACACATGTATATGTGTGTGTGTGAGTATATTTATATATATAAAACCCCCCTTTTCTTCGTTATTGTAGACCTTGGATTATTTGTAGAGCTGACCTAACATTGGTTCCAAGTTTAGCATCCACGCTGGTAGCTTGGATTTTTCTAGGTGTCTCGTTAGAACCCAGTGCCATGACACAGTAAGGATATATACTGTGAGTGGGAACTTGACATTTAAAATCCTTCTGCACCATTGATCCTCACTGTAAATATCTTTACTCTTTTTTAATAAAAACTTTTAAGAAAGATGGACTAATGATTTGTAAAGAGCAATTAATGACTAAATATAACTAACCCCAAACACAGTTTAGGTATGTCCACCATTAATTTCTGTCCTTAGTAATTTACTTATAACTACTGGATGATTAGATGATTACTGTGGATGATTACTGACTTTCTGCACAGCAATGGTTAAGTTGTTAATGTCTCTGATTTCAAGAGAGTTCTCAAATCCAAACCTTTATAACTCTTAACAGAATTGAGTGAGAGTCCACTCCTTCATTATGAATGAACAATTATTCTTTATTTTTTTTTCTAGGACTTAAAGAAAAATAATATTAGATCAGTTAAATGGACATCAATTCAGATTTTTTTTATCATTAGAGAAGCAATCCTATGTACCTGTTAGAAATATATATACTAAAAAGAATCAGAAAATTAATGAAACCGTTTACCCAATAAGGATGCATGGGAATCCATTGAGATCTCTGCATAGGTACAGTATATAAAAAAATAACCGCAGGTAAATGTTGTTTTACAGCTCTGGTCATCTCAGCAGAGAATCCAATAATGGACTCCTCTAGGATTCTGATCCCTGGGGTCCTGGGTTCACATACCTTGAGGAATAGCTGGGAGAAGGACAAAACCTCTTTCATGGCCAGGACAATGACTGTTAAAGCACATAATGTATCTGTGTATAGACATGTGACTGTTATGAAATATAATGAATAGCTATTAATTACCATTATCAGGTTCAAAGGGTCCAATTCAGTGTCAAGCTTGACAAAAACAGAAACCTGATTTGCATATACTGACCCTCACCTTGCTTTTTAAACTCCAGCTCTTATCAAAATATATGTCTGTTTGGATGGTTAATAGTAATAGGTGTCATACCCACCACATAGGGAAGATTGTTTGTAAGCCTAATTCATAAATACTGTCCACAAGCACTTTCAGAGACCATTTTATGTGGTTCATTTTGGCTTCAAATAAGAACTGAGCAGTTTTGTCTCAAATCAAATCTGCCTATGCACTTTGTGTTGCATCCCTTCTCTCTGACTTCCAAAAATTCAGTTGTGTTTTCTGAAATAAAATCCCACATAACATAGGGACTACTCAAATTCATCAAGACAACTGTAAAAGATGATTTAGAGCTTCACCTGGCATAAGGATTTTGATCTAGAACCTTTAATAAGGTTTTTAGAATCTTAATTCTTAATGGAATTATGATTGCTACATGTTCATTTGGTTGCTGAGATGTTTAATAAATTAATGTTGGTTTGGATCGGTATAAGCCTGTATGAAAAAATCAGCAGAATGGAAATAAAATTTATCAAGGTAAGCCAGTGTTTCACAGATATGCAGAGATTCTTCAATGACATTGGCAATGTAGGATGCCTTTGCAATCTACATTAAAAAAACACCTTGGTAATTAAAAGAAAATTCCCCAAACAATTCCTTGTTTGTCTGGTTGAGCATAAAAGTTACAGGATCCCACTGATCTCTACAATATCTCTGCCTGCTCTCTCAGGAGGCAGTTCAGAAAAGAGAGTTTTGTTAATTGCATAGTATCTAAAGTGGGCTTTTGCTATTATTATTACTGAATTTTATTCCCATGGACAAAATCAATAACAGGTTGTAAGAAAGCCATCAGGAGTACCTCAGTAACGCAGAGACATGGTAAAGGGAACTTGGGTGAGGTTTGCCCTGAGAAGAGGAGGACGAAGGTGCTACTGGTGGGTGGTCAAGGCTGTAGGGGCTCCTGTGCCTCCCTGTAACACCCCCCAGCTTCTCCCACGCTGGAGGGGAGGCACTCACGTGTCCCTTAATTTTCTCCCCTTCTTTGGGGAAAGAAGCAGGAATAAAAATGTTGCTGATTTTATCTGGGCCTTGAAAGCTTGAGAAACGTATTTCACATGGTGTTATGCCTGAAGAAATCTTCACTCACTTCTGATGCATAAGGCTAAGATATTTAAGTAACATAGTTGTGTAAATATTTACATCTGTAAAAAATATACTTTCTTGTAATAATTATATCTATTCAATGCATACCATCCTCACTTAATAGCAAACATTAAAACAAGATACTTACAAAGAGAAACCCTTGTCATTTGGCAAAGAAAACTGCAATAATCCTCTGTTACTTGTTCCCCCCTCCATTTTAATTGTTAATATCTTTTCAGCATGCGGGAGAAGTAATCTCCTACCACGCTAAAGCAGTCAGCCTAATTGAAAAGAAATACAAGTCATCTAGTGCACAGCTGAAAAATTCAGCTAAAATGCAATCCGTCATTATCTTTCCAATGCCAATTTTAAATAGGTATTAAAGTAAATAGGGAAAACATCTTCTCATTTCTCTTGTGGTATCATTCCGTTTTTACAGAAATCCCTAATCCTCAAATGAAGATTCTGCCCGATACCCAACAAAACACTCAAGACATAGCCTCAAGTGTCTTTGAAACCAGATCTAAAAATAGAGGAATAATTTCCCTATCATGAATTAATCTCTTTTGAAAATGATTTTAAAAATACAATTTATGCAATGCAAATCCTCCCTCCCAGAATAACCTGTATTTGTGGTTGTTATGCCACAGTCAAGAGATAAATTACTGCTCAGTGAGCTGTTTCAGCATGGCAACGTGAACTGCAGCTAGGATTACGGAAATTGATGAAGCATAACATACCATGAAAGAAATGAAAACATTTTTATAGGACACATGGGTATTATTGACAGGTTTCTACTTCTTTAGATACAATGAACTCTTTCAGCAGGAGATTGTATTTGAAAAGTCCTGTATTAGAAAATGATATGCTACATTTAGAAGTATTCACACTTGTATTCCTCAAATTATTATGCACTATATAACGCGGTTCAATTTAATTGGAGAAATGTTGTATTGTGATGCTGAACACTTGTTTAATGGAGATAATATTTCAGCTTGGTGTAGGAAAGGTTGGAATCATTTGAAGCTGAGCCATCCTCAGATTTGTAATTAACAATGCATGCTTTTAAGTAGGTAAAAGTATATTGAAAATGTCAGATGGGGCCTTATAGAAAATCCATCAAGTCTTTAACAGGTCAAGCCCAAACAAAATCTTACTAAAGCTATTATCATCAAAGTTTATTTGGCTCTGGTCTCAGAAACACAACTTTCTTCAGACTTTTCTACTGACAGAAAGCTCCACAAGTGCAAGAATCTCAGGATCTACATCATGTTGCATATGCTCAGCAATTGTAAGGAGATGGTTGGTTAAAGTGCCCCTACATGATAACTTTCAAATTGTTAAAAAAAAAAAAAAAAAAAAAGTTTTTAGCATTCTACTTCAAAACATGGTTGGTGGCTAATTACTTTTTCCTTCAGCAGCCTTGCTTCCTCATTCCCTGAACAAGGAAAAGATTCAGTTAGATTGAGCAAAGCCTATGTTCTCAAGAGTCGTCATCTGTCGGTAGAAAGTGATGTGGCACTTTTGCTGTTATTCTTCCTAGTGTTCACACATTGGAAAATTTTGTACTTGAAAGTGTGACCAAGATACTGCCTCTGTTGTAACTATAGATGTAGTGGTAAAGAAGAAAACAAGAAAAGTAGAAAGACTCCCTTCCTAATGTGTACTTTCTACTCAGTCCTTTTCTTTGAATCAATAGCAATTAGTATCTTGGGTGGATCCACTTCAGTAGTTCTCAAAGCTCTTTTGGTGACTTAAATATCACTTGAGTCTCTTTTCTTTCAGTGTTCATATATAGTCCTAAGTTCATGGAGGCTTAGAGCAAGATGTCTTTACACAGTGCTCCTATAAACTGTGTGTGTTTTTTGGTTTTTTTTTTTTGTCAATCTGCATTCTGCTGTGGCTTGCATACCAGCATGGTTAGTAACAAATCTTACTGTCCTACTGGTGAGACCCAGCACTAGCTTAAATGGGCTGGCTAGCCTGGAGTCTAAAGGGTGTAGAGTTGTCTGTAGTTATATTTTTGTCTAGCAGCTCTGCAATTTTACTGTTGGAAAATTCTGAGCAGTGAAGACATAAGACCAAATCGGTACCGCTGCAGTCAGTGGTGCAGTAGCTGTTGTAATGCCACTTATGCGCATCTTCAGAGCTATTGCTGCGCAGGCAGCAGCACGGGGCAAGTACCATGTTGTGTATAGGTTTGTACCTCTTCTCTCTGCTATGCTTGAAGGCAGCATGGAGCACTTCCAACAGCATCACTGAGAGGAAGAGCCTATCAATAGGTGCCATCATCCTTGTTCACCTCACTGAGTAATTGACGTGATAGTGATAGTGAGCTCTTCTCTTTTCCCACTGCTAGTAACTGCATTGATATTGTCATGAAAATCCTACCTAACTGCAAATTGAAAACTAGTGTGTTCTTGGTCCAGGTTTGAAGAACACAAATCTTTTTATATAAGTTACCAAATTTTATAAATGTAAGAGATAAAGTTTAATAGATATTTCAATGCGGGGACAGGGGGAAGGCACTTCTTGTTTGACTTTTATACTTGTTTTGGTGCTATTGCTTAAGTCAAAGCTGGAAAGCTGATAAATTTATGGCAGGACACACATGGGGAACTACGAAGACAGAGGAAGACAGAACAATACTGATGAGAATCTGTCTGAAAACTAGTTGGAACATAAACTACATGACGCTAGATAAGCTGCATTATTCTATACTGAAAACCAGAATCTAGAAAATACATTTTTCTTCTCTCTGTATTTCATTTGGAATCTGGTGAGAAGGGACAAAACATTAAAAATAAAGTTAATATTAAAAATAAAAAAAATAAA
>JAAGNO010004418.1:4306-30513 GCA_033439905.1 Ceryle rudis | reverse complement strand
AATATTAATAATAATATCTTGTGGGGCCAGAGGAAAAAATAGGGAATTTAGGTGATATATGTAGTGAGACAGCATGTCGAATGCAGATTAGTATGAATTAGGGGAAAGGAAATGTGCAAAACATTGCCTATCTGAATACAGATTTTGTAATCAGCACAAGAAGACATTGAAAACAGGGAATGATATGTTTTACAAAATGTCATTGTTTTCAGAAATGAAACAAAACTACCTAGCATGTCAACTTTTCAAAAGCTGTTGTACTGCTAAACCTAAAGAGAACAATAGCAAAGGAATGTTATTTTATCAACATTTCATAGTGATGAGATACCCTTGGTTATAACTGTGGCATATGGAAAAATGTCATTAACCTTCACCCCCCCACACCCTTCAACCTGTCTCTGATACTGGTTGAAATGACCTATTTCTATTCTGTTTGTACTACACCACATATGTAAAAAAAAAAATATTAGAAGGCCTTCAATTATACTTCAGTGTATATAATACAGCAGAAGGGCTAACATGCAATTTTCAAAACAGAATGTGGGTTCTAAATATTAATTCTGTTGTACTCTGTTAGTGGTTAAAGGTGGTCCTGTTTCAGTGAGGAGAAAGAAATTTTTTTTTTTTCTTATTAATATCAAAATGTCAGTTACCATCCTGCAGGTGGTGAGGTGTTAAAAGACTTTAAAATTCCAGCAGGATGCTTGCTGCCTTTCTTTTTTTTTCTTTTTCTCTGTAGTCCAGGGGATTACTCTCAATGCTATGTGTACACCAAATGTGACCAATAACTTCTGCCTTCTCCATCCACCTCTCCGAAATATGTTCTGCAATTTTTTTCATTTGAACTTTGTATCACAGCTTAGTTTGCATTTCACGATTGAAACTGTCAATCAGAACTATGCTGAGGCTGAGAATAATAATACAAGCTGGTCCTACTTAATACACTTTTGAGGGGGTGGGATAAAATAAAAAAAGATGTCAAAAAGGGAAAAAAAACCTCCCCACCTGGCATTTTTAAAAATGTATTTTCTGTTTCTTGTAAATGCCAAATATCCTTAGCTGAAGTTATCCACCACAGAAACTGCCCCCACTGTCCCCATCACCAAACACAGGACAAGTCCCAGCTGGAATCATTTATTGGCTTAGTCAAATGCTCCACTACTTTGTTCTAAATATGTCAACTTCGATTCATCCTTGGGCTTAGTTGCTGTCAAACAGTGTTAAATGCAGCTGGAATCAGCATTGCACCTAGGCTTCCACTAAGCTAAAACTGTAATCACTTCTGTAGAAATGTTAGTATTCTATGGCACTAAAGAGTCACTTTGATAAGGTACATGGCATTTCTGTGGTGGTATCTTGTAGGAAAAGGAAAGTCTGGTCTCATCTTTGGCACCAGCTAGAAGTAAAGCCTTAGTAACATCAGTACTGAAAGCTTTGGCAACAAACTCTGTCCCTCAGAAGTGCCAAATTTCTTATTTATTTGCATGACTTATAGTATCAGGGCAAATGTAGGACTACAGGATGAGACCAGAGTTCAGACTATCCCCACCATCTAAAGCACTTGTAACGTTTATCTTAATTGATTGGAGTTTGGTGTCGTGAGTGAGACTACATGGAAAATTAGAATCATTCTGAGAGATGAATGGTAAAGCACAAAATATTCTAAAGCAGGTTTTGTCAAAGGCAAGTAAAGAAATTGGAGATAGCATGCTATCTATTTCTGCTAGTGTTGTGCAATGTTTTTCTGTAGCATTTACACAGTTTTTAGAGGATGTTGCAAAGGAAAACAGCATTTGAAAGAAGTAGACGCTTTTATGTCAGATGAGATAAGAGGAAGGAGTCACAAATTCTACCAATAATTGCTAATGTAGTAATTTATATTATGGTTCAAATTTAGAAATGGAAGGCAAGTTGGATAAATGGATGTTAACAAAATCCCTGAGCATGCTGTGGCTGATTTTGAGCAGTATTGTCTCTTCTGTTTATCAGGGGTCTTCAAAATTTGAAATCAGACCATGTGCTCCCTAAAGGATGCATATCTTCATGAATTTGTACAGCTGAGTCTTTAACCATACAGTTTTCCTCACCATGGAATGAAGGGTGAATGAGATGATCCCAACAGATGTTTTTAGTGGTACATGAAGGTACATACTCAGTAATTTGTCTTAAATAGCATCATATCTGTTACAAAGCATTCAGTAAACTTACATGAACCTCTTCTTTCCTTCTTTTAATCCACTGTGCCTTACATGGTAAGGTCACCTTCATGTCACCAATGACCGCAGCTTCTCTTGCAATTGGCTTCTAACTCTTGCCCATTTATCCTATGAAATTCCAGTACTCTCTGCCTCTCTGAAAGAGTCAAGGCTCTCAGAGGAGAAAAGAAAGATTAACAAAGCATATTACAAATACAGTAACTGAGAATTTGCATTGTCCCTATCCATGATTTCTTAGTATAAATTACTCTGGACACGGGGAATCTTTTAAATGTGTGTATGAGCTAATGGCTAGCTGGGGTTCAAAGAGAAGGAATTACCAAATTCCACCATGTCAGCAATTCGTGCTGTCTTCACAGCATTGTTGGCTTGCAGTTTTTAGTGCCTAAAATGCCTATATCTATATCCTTACAGATGTCTATCCAGATAGATAACTGTGCACAGGGATTAAACACCAGTGAATAAGAATTCTTCCCTCAGTTACTCTAGCAACAATGTTTTGAATCTTTTCTTCTCTGGTGTAAATTGCTTCCCCAGGGCAAGGCACAGGAAGAGTTAATTTTCTGTTTATTGTTTATTTTTCAACCTGCCACAGTATTCACTTTTGTGTGTGTTTACAGTATTCAGTGCATCTGGTTCATGCAAAGCTAAGAAAGGTTTCACCTTAAATCAATGACATAAGAGAAGCCAAAAACTTGTAATGCATTTTTTCCACAGTATTTTCAGGAGAAATAATATGAAGGCTACAGCACATCAATGGTTAAATCTGCTGAATATAATCATGAATGCAATTTGTTTTTGAATTAAATTTCACAATTTCTAGATATTAATAATTTAACTCCTTTTATCTTCTGTTCATTCAGTTTAATAACAAACTGAATAGAATCCTGACAATTGCTTAACCACACATTAGACCAGAAACACCAACACTATTATATTTCTTTAATGAAGAAAGCACTGTGCATAACTAATGGATTTTATTAAGGCTAATATATATAACAGCAGGAACAGTTGATAGACCAAGGAAAGATTTTTAACAAGCACTCTGTGGAAATAAAAGTCACTGAAAGGTAAAATAAACTTGTTTGACACACTGAGGAGAGGTGTAACTTTGGTAGTCATAGGGTGAAGAGGCTGTGCTTGATAACTCTGGAGCTAGGAGGTCCCTGAAGTAACAGTATTTGACATGGCTGGGACATCTCATTGAAGGGAAAGAAAGAACTCTGACAAGAGAGATACTAAAGAGGACTCCTGGTGGAAAAGCTGCTGCCATGCAGAAAACTGTATTAGATAAAGATATCTGAGAAACCCATCCCTCCCGGATGCAGCAGTGTTTCTTATAATAGATTTAATATTATTAAGATATGTTGCTAAAGATGCTTTTGGAGCAGTGTGAATAGCACAAAGTGTACATTAATAAAGTAAAACTTCATTAACTTACCTTTGATGTTTTTTAAGAAATTAGTCTTGAGCCTTTTGTGGTCTATAGGCAATCACTGGTGGACCGGTAAATAATGTGCATCACTGATAGGTTCACACCACTGAAGTTCTAGCCCCCTTTACAGTGTTTCAATAAATTTCTTTCACTGTATTTTTGCTTCAGCAGTGAAGCGGTGAGGCTCAGAGTTTAGGAAAGCAGAATGTTGCCTGCATTGATTGAAAACTCTAGCTACTTTGTAGTGGCCATTTTGGTAGGTGATTCCTAACATGTTTGCTACTTACTTTTTGACAATCTTTAAGAAATTATATATTTATCAGAAAAATATCATATTTTTATGGAGCTCAAATGCAAAAGCAGATGATTACACATTAATTTATCTCTTGTAAATATAATAGCATTGTAAAGCACTTATTTGCATAGACTTAACATTCCAAACCAACTAAATGTTGCACTGCCTCTTCCCTGAAACTCAGTGTTAAAAGAGAACAGCTTAGTTTATCTAATGCATGAAGTGAACTTTAAACACATCCTTGACTCTCCTGTAAGTAAGGAGAACCAAACTTTCCTGGCTGTTGAAAAGCCCAAGTATTGCACATAGCACGCCTTTGTTTGGAAGAGGTTGGCAGGTCATCCAGCAGCAAATATGAGATGAACTCACCAGAAAGGGGACTCTGTCCCTGGTGCAGAATTACTTCTGCAAGGCCACCTGGTCCAGAACTGCTTTACAAAACCCTAGAAGGTATCAGCTAAAGGGCAGGCTGCAAAGTAGTACCTGACATGTTAGGGGAACAGATGTAGAATAAGTAGCGAAATAAAAGGAACCCATACATGCAAGAAAAGTTGTCCTTCAGGTGAAAGCTAGTGACCCAAAACTTGCTTTTTCCATCTGGCTGGTCTTAGTTTGAACTTCAGGTGTGATCAGATGATCCGAATATCACATCATCTTTTGTTTCAGGTCTTTAAAGATCACTTGACCATAGGAAAAGTCCAAAAGTTACTTTTCTGCTTACAAAGACAGCTATGTTATGATGTTTAAAACCTTTGCTCTTTTTTTCTTGGACAAAGCTAGAACTTTACATGCAAAATTCATCTGAGAGAAAGTTATACTGCTGCCAACCTGTGGTATCTCAAACAGTGAGTGCAATTCGAAGGCAAAATAGGGAAAAGGAAACAAGTCTATTTTGTTCTACCAGCTCTGTGTTTAACAGGCAAACACGAATCTTGAGGAGGAAATAGTCAGCTTTTGATGACAGTGTTCTGAACTTACAGTTGGAGATTAAGTCCAGAAAGGGACAGTCAGTCATCTGCACTTACTACCTCCAGAGCGATGGATTTCCTGAATTAATTCTCATGTAAACAAGTTTATATATAAATTTGAGCTCTGAACTTAAGTTTTGAAGAATTCAATTTATTGTTGATCAGTTGTTCTGTAGCTCTGTGGTACAGTAAATTTGGTACTGCCATTGTTAGCAAGAAGTGATGGCTATTGCATTAGCCCTGCAAAGCCCCAGAGCTGAGCCCAGCTAGGTTTGCTTTGGTTGCCTTTCTTTGGGCTTGACTGAAGATGTGTTTTAGCTCGTTTGTCTGGTAAGCAGTCTGAATATTACCTAACTTGTTTAGCTTTAGGTTAGTTCAGTGCAATTGTGTAATGCAGTGTTATAAATAATTTTGTTGCATGTCTGAAAGTAAGAGATAATAATAATCTGCGTAGAGTGAGCTATCTCTGACCCCAGAATAATAATATGGAGTGGAGGAGAACATGCAAAGCAAGGCAGTAAAGGCCTTGAATGCACAGCCTGGGGATGACAGCAGGGGCTATTAACAATACTATGAACAAATTGCTAATGTTGTCAAGGAACGTAGCTTTGGAAATCAGGTAAAATTAGTTTCAGGACAAAGCAAAGGGATCAGCAAATATCTAGAATATGCAATAAATGCTGTGTATACCATAGTATATGAGGTATAACATAGAGTTGTAGAGTAATGAAGATCAATGTAAAGCACGTGTTAAAAATTAGCAGAGCAAATGTCATGCAGACATTAGAATAGGGAGAAATCCACCACCAGTATCTTACTCCTCATGATGAAGGCAGAGTGCTGTCCTCTGATTATAGCTCCCTTGCCTTTTCCTCTTGCAAGCTCTTGTCACTGCTGACTTCAGAATCTGGAGGAGCAGGGGAAGGGGAAACACAACACCAGTGAAACAGGGTAGATGCTCAAATTGCATGGATAGAAGTTTTAAATGTACTATGAATGAGGCTTGTTCTCTGATAATATAATTTTGACAATAAACATTAGTACTGTAATTGGGATAGTAAGTCTTTGAATTGACAGAATTCAGACTAGCAATGAATTTTTGGCTGCAAATACAAAAAGTTTTTCTTTAGCCCACATACTCTACACAAGGTTCAGATTCTATTATTAATTAGCCTAATGTAGAAAGCTGCATTTGACAAACTGACTGTAGTTGTCTAGATAATGTTTTGCCTTATAAATTCCCATCACCTCTGAATTTGTCGTGACTGATTTCTGGTGTGTGACTCTTTGTCTGAGAGGCTGTACGTCCCTCTTATCAAATTAATATTCCACATGCAAGTTATTTAGAGATCAAGTCAGGTTTTAACTTCCTCTTTGAACAAATGGAATTAATAGACTGATTTGCCAGAGGTTTTTGATAACAAAATATGACTTCTAGTCTTATTCTCATTATTCTTTAGTTTTTCAATTTTACAGTATCTTTTTGAAATCTAATGTAGCAGACATAGATTATGTCAGTACTGCTTATTCCATTGGCACGCAAAACATTTTTACTATTCCTACCTGATATTCCCTGTATATGCAGCACTTTATTTGCTCTTTGTACCACCATCTGACACTAGAAATTCATGTCTGGCTGATGGTTCCTTTAGCTGTCCTAAAGGCAACCCTACCTACCAGGGACTGAGTAAAAGATGAAAATCTTTTCTAACTATAACATAACCTATAAAATTTGTTTTGATTTGTCTTTTGCTCCACTGACAATCCTTCTTTTTATTGCCCTTTGTATTTTTTTTTAAAATTCCCTGTTTCTAATATATTTTTGTTGTTCATCTGCTTTTCCCCCTTTCCTTTTCAATGCTTGTTTTTATGTAAGAATACTGGGATTTCATTTTACTTGGATTAGCCTGGTGTCTCTTGTTTGGCAGAATTTGAACTAAAAGTTCACATGAATATCACAGCTATGTTTCTGTGCTTACCTTATTTCTTTCATGATTTATCTGATAATGGTTACCTCCTTGTCAGAATGTCTTCAGACATAAAATTTTTACTTTAGCATCTCAAACCATCATCTTTACATATAAATGCAGTTTACACTGACAGCATTTGACCAAGCAGGTTTTAAGGTTGTGATATTCATTTCCCTCTGTTGCCAGGATGAGATCTCGCATAGAGTCCAGCATGTCAGACCACTCATTTTAGGATGTTGTCACTTAAAGTTGTTAATAATTGTTTTAGAAACTCTCAGATTATTTTTTATTATTGAAAGATTGGTGCCTCTGTCATGAGTAGGTCATACTGAAATCACTCCTGATAATAAAACTCTTCTTTTCTGCAAGACAGAAAGCATAACAAATAAGTTATGATGTTTTCTCATGTGAACTGTGGCTTGGTACAGACAATTTTCTACTTTTTTTAATACCCAAATTTCTAATATTTTTTCCTCTCTTCATTTCCCTTGTTCTCTGAGTAATATAATTCTCAGTATAAATGATGTATAGTACACAAGTCAGCACTTGTTATTCCCTTCATTATTCCTATTCTCATCAATTAATATCATTCAGTTGACTCATTCCTGCCAAATCGAAGGTTCATTGAAGATAACAGAGACTCCTGATGGACTTCACTGTGACTTGAACGAAACAGCATTAGGTATTAGGAATTTGGTGAGGTGTCAGCCAAATTACACAAAGTGGTGCTGCAAATACATAGCATGACTGAGAGCACTTTTTGCCTTGTGTTTCATTCAGAGATCAAGAAAACATATTTTAGAAGTTAACATGAAAATGAAAGAAATAACTTACAACCTGTCTTTTTTGGCAGGCAAACAGTGGAATTCATACAGGAAATTTTGGAAAGAAAGCACTTTTATAATTAAAGCACTAAACTCACAAAACAAAAGTATTTGTAGGCATATCATTTTTTTAAAAACACCAAAATAGGTTGTTTTCTAAATATGATGATTTTAAGTATATCACAGGCCTCTTCCTATTGAGAACACTCAAGATTCATAGATCAGATTGTTTTGATTTATATATCTTTGAGCAAATATTGAGAAATATTTGCAGTATTTGCAATATTCACATTTTGCCTGTGAAATGTCATATATCCTAGCAAACTGGATTTTTTTTACTTTGTCTGCAAATATTATCACCTTTGTCTTGTCTTATGTATGTTAATGGATTGACCTAACAGTTGAACAGTTAACATAATTGACCTTCACAGTTTTTTACTTGCTGGCCTTGACATGTTTTTGTCAGTGTGGATCAAATAGTTACCCAGTGGCAAATATTGCTAATAGAAGCGTGGCTGTAGTTTTACAGCATTGAAATACTGCTCAGTAAAATATATTTGTTCCTATTTGGCAGAGACCTCTCAACTTTCCCTTCTTTCAGTAGTTGAGACCCCCATAGCATGTTATTCAGTGGATGACTCTTGGGTTTGCCCAGGCAGAAGTATCAGTCACTGGGAAGGATGATCAGGGAAGAAGGGCTGTCCTCCAGGCACTTGAGAGACAGAAGGCAATTCAGAGAGATCCATGCAGTAAAGGAGAATTAGGAGGACTGTGCATAATGCATGATGCACAAAGGGCATGTGCTTGTCAGATGTCTTTATTACAAGTTTGAATGCTATGTGGGAAGTTGAACCTGCTAAATAGCCTGTGCTTTTGTTAATCCAAGATCAGAAACAGATCACAACAGTGTGTTTGTGATCACCTGCTCACTTTTGAAAGCTGTTAGATTGTACTGAAAAATAACTTACTTCTGTATTCTGGTTTCTTAAAGTTGGCTTTAAAAAACTTCTGCTAATGAGACTTCTATTATGTTAAAGAAAAGTCAGCTCACTAAATAGAGCTTATATGAGTTATA
Organism: Ceryle rudis; assembly: GCA_033439905.1. NCBI lineage: Eukaryota > Metazoa > Chordata > Aves > Coraciiformes > Cerylidae > Ceryle > Ceryle rudis. Next base: position 21,730 of record JAAGNO010004418.1, on the reverse strand, counting down.
AACAGGAATTTTGCATCATCAGCTCACACTGTGCCATTGCTGTGACTCACCTTTGTTGGAACTATTCCTTAAGCTAATCTGCTACTTTGATGTTTCAGCAGTAATAAAAGAATGAGGCACTACCTTGTTTTTCAACATCTGGGCAAAGTGCATATTAATGTTAGAGGCATATTTACTATAGAGAAACTCGGCCAACCACCCCATTTGTGACCAAAAAAAAAAAAAAAAAAAAAAAAGTTTTACACACAAACCAAAATGTAGGCACTTTATTTGTAGACAAAATAAAAGAATGCAGCTATAACTCCAGGTATTAAGCCATAGTATTCAGAATTCCTTCAGGAAAATATATCCTGTCAAATGTAAGAATTTTGCAAACAGCTACATCTCTCGAGCTCAGGCAGAAGTAGTTTAAGAACCTTAAAATATTAGTGTTGTCATTTGCATATTATTAAAAAAACCCGGGAAAAGTCACATCTGCACACCTCTGGTGATTGCTATTGGATCTCCCTCCCAGCCACCTGAGATACTTATTGTGTATCTGGAACACACAATATTCTTTAATATCTTGTATCTCTCACTTCACCATAGCTATGAAATTACACGTGCATAGTATTTATAACTAAAATAACTCATTCCGCTTCAGCTTCAAGTATTTAACCCAGTGACCCACACCACAGAAGCAAACAGGAAAAGATCGCACACTGGGTTGGTGGTTTGGTTTTGGTTTTTTTTTTTTTTTTTTCCCAGAGGTTGGACTTATCAACACCATTTCTCACAGGACATTTCTTAGGGAAGGAGCATGGGTAATATTCTTGTCTGCACGCTCAAGGTCTGTTAATAAGGATTAATGTGAGGCTTAGTCATAGAATTTTAAATATTTACAATACACCTATTTACACAGTATCACTTCGAGGTTAAATACTTGGCTAAATACTTATGCCTACTCTTAGTGTCTTTTTACCAGACTATTTTAACAATTAGCAAACAAATGAAAAGAGTAATGAATGTAATTTTACATAAATACCCACTCACAATACAGATACTTTTTTTTTTTCATATCCTTTAGTATCTGTATTATAAGAAATATTTGTAATAAGAATCAGTCCTGTTTGACTGCAGAGTATCGACTGGTGTCCAATCATTTGAAAAGGATCTTTTCAATAGTGGATTGTATATGCTGATACAGACAAACCCTGATCAGTGTGTGCCTATATACTGTTATAAAATATATAGCTGAAAGGGACCTCCAGCAGTCAATCAAACTTCCTTCCTCAAAGTGAGAGAAACTATATTAATGCTGTTTTTTGACAGAAGTTTGACCAATCTGATTGCTTACTATGCTATACATTTAAAAAGTGACTGCAGATGAGCAAACAAGGTAACCCATTAAGTTTTTCCATATCTGGCACAGGCACAGAGAAAAGATTATTCCCTTTCCTCTCACTAAAGCACCTCACACACTTCATGTGTAAGATTGCATCATTTCCCCTGGTACTCCTTTATTTCCCCCTTTCTCTAGAGGAAGAAACCCTGTCTGTTTTAGAAGTGCCTTGCAGATATCCTTCTTGACACTCCTGATGCTCCTGTGTGCTCTCCCTTGGCATCTGTCCTGTTACTGAAGCAGAGTGCTGGAGGCCAGGTACAGCATCCTGTTGAGGTCTTGCCAGCACTTAGCAGAGCAGGAGGATTGCTTCATCTATTTTTCAGGATGAGCTTCTATTTATACATCCCTTGGTGATGTCTGCCTGTCTCATAAAAGCATGACATTGCTGATTCTGCTTGAGCATGTAGTAGCTCATCACCTCCAGGCCCTTTCCTGGAGGAGTGGCATCTGCTCAGCTGTTCCCTGCTCTGTATCTCTACAGTTGTTCCTAAGTAGAGCAACTTGTACCTCTCCCTCCCGAAGTGCTCCTGGACCATTTCTCTGCTTCCTTGAGATCTCTGTGATTGCTAGTCCCAACTTTCAACATAGTCCTTTCTTTGTGTTTTCTTTAATTTTACACAGAAGCCTACTCTCTCTTTCATTAATTAAAGATTGAACAAAGCTGCATGAAAGACAAGGCCCTGTGGGGAGTCATTTGATATTTGGTTCCATTTTGACAGAGAACAGTTGGCAAGTCTTCTGGGAGGTACTGTCCAATCACTATTGCACCCAGTTTATAGCAATTTAATCTAGACCATGTTTCCCTGGCTTAAAAGATTGTAATGTGAAATAATGTCATGTTTTAAAGACAAGATACATGATGCCTATTGCTCCTCCCTAACCACATAGCTGGATGCCCTGTTGCTGAAGGAAATGAGCCAATTTTAACATGATTTGTTCTTTACAAGTCTCTGTTGGCTCATCTTGCTTTTGCCTCCCAACTTTCAAATAATTTATAACCTCTTCATTTCACTAAACAGGCCTCCTTGTCCCTTTTAAGATTCAAATTAATTATATATTTGTAAGAGACTTGGTAGTCCAGCTTATTTTTATTATATCTGACAATGATTTTCCTTAATATAAGCATAGCACATAATTTAAGCCTTATGGCTCCTACAGGAGGTAGACAGATCTTTTACATTTACATTCAGATAGTTGTTTACATTCAGTTTATTGTTTAAGTACCTTTCGTGAATATCCAGGCCTAAATTTAATTTTTTTATAGTGTCAATAGCCTGAAACCTGTCAAGGCTGAACACTTGGAGTCAGTCATTTGCCATAGCAGAAGAAAACAGTGCAGAAAAGATTTCAGTGTTGTGAGTGTGCAAAGCTATATTGTGAATAGGCACACTAGGAACAATTCGGCATCAAGAATAATTACAAGTTGAGATAAGCTTTTGTTGCACTAGCTAAGGGGTTCATAATCTTCCTGTCTCTTGAGAGGCTTCAGTTGTGAGTCCAGTTTCTCATTCACATATGATATTACATTTCTCTCTTTTGGCCTAATAGTGGAATACATTTAATTTATATATCATCTCCAAAACCACTAAACATTTTATGTAAACAGGGCAGAAAATGAAATCCTTTATGTCAGTGGAGAGCTGCTGAAGTAGGAGAGAAGAAAGGTTTCATTTCTCCTATGCAATGCTGTTTTCCATTGCTGTAGCAGAGACCTAAAAGTATTTATTTAAGAACTCATGTTTTTATAGAAAAAAAATCCCAATTTCTTATACTTTCTCTTGTCATTTCTCTGCAATGCAAAACTGAAAACTGAGGTCAGTCACTGCTGTAGAGCTTCGAACTAGCTTAATGCAGTACATCAGCTGTGCAGATTTGGAGAGCACATGAAGCTGAATAATTTCATTGGTGATTTCATTGTGGAATGCCCAGTGGCAATAAGCATGAACCACATAGCATATGAAAACGAGCTCCATTCACAAATATCATTTCCTGCTGTATCTGGAAAACAGCCACTTGACAGGAAGAGTGAATAGTCAGCTAAGCACAGATTACATGTCAGACCAGCAGCATCTTCTGAGCATCATTTCTGGAAACACTATTGTACTTAGTGCTATGATGTGTCAGTAATTGAAATATCTGAGCCTTGAAAATCAGAGACAAAATTCTGAAAACTGTGGAAGAGATCTGTAATAGCAATGTTCAGATATCGGTATGGAGGAAAGACATGTAGTTGTAGGAAGGGTTTCCATGGCAAAACTATCAAAAGAGAAGCAGCACTTCTCTGTGTTGTCACAACATCACTCTGTAAAATGAACATCCACTTGATGAAAGGTACTCTAAGTCCTGCAAGCCATCTTGTGGGTATAAACCCCTGAAGTGACAGGATTAGTAACCATACAAACAGAACTATCCATTAAAGGACAACAGTGTAGTATTCACTATCTATTGGCAATTAAAAGCTGACTGCTCCAGTTTATGAGCTTTTTCATTCCAACTTGAATCTGTAAATTTATATGATATTTAAATGATGTAATTTTGATCTGCAGTGGTGATTCACATCTGGGATGGTTTTTAAGATATTCAACAGCAGTGAATCAAACTTCAGTTGGACTAATTTAATTCCAGCTAAATCCTTCCTTCTTTCTTGACTTTTAAGCATTAAGGTAATGGACCATTATGAAACATGCAGTTCAGAGACTGGTAGTAGTGGATATCTGAATTTCCTGAAGTGGCAGATGGAATCAAACTGGATGAATTGAGTAAGGAGAACTAAACAACTAAGCTTCTCCACTTGACAAAAAATACTATCCATTTATATCCCATTTGGTGAATACAACACTTTAGCGTGAGCAGTCTGTTTGCTGAAGAGGAGAGGTAGTTTCTCAGAAGTGATTAGTTGACACTTTGGAGACAGTCAATGAAACGCTGATATTTGAAAATAGACATATTATCTAAAAATTGCTTTGCCCTTAAACTCAGCGTGTAATGTAAGCTAGCATGCAAAAGGCACAGCTGTGTCGTTGATGTGAATGACATAGTCTTACAGATGAAGTTTTTTGTTGTGATCTTTGTAACTGGTATCATATAAGCAGCTTAAGGTTTATTTTGCCTATGTAAGTCACCATATTGTAGAGAGGATTATAACTCTTACTTCATGTCACTGTTGCTGTATATATACCAAGTCTTTTATACAGAATAGATGGAAAATCAGACCTGTTATAAAACTGTTATGTTGTTAACTCAGTAAACAGATCTGTATTGGAAACTAGCCATTTGTTATGACAAAAGTAGTTACAGCAATTACATTAGAACCCAGCTCATTTAATTAGCAGTAAGTTTCAGGTTATGCAATTTGTCCTGAGATTTTATATTTAAAATGTAAACTACTCATGCTGCATGCCCAATTTTCATATGGTCTGGAACCATTGCTTGCACTTTAAAATATAGTTGCATGATGTTCTACCAAAATAACTGCAAAGTAGCAAGGGCAGGGTTCTCCTGTGCAAGTGAGTGCTCAGCTCTGTGTTAAGGGGATCAAGTGTCCTGTGTAAGAAAAAGATATCACAGAGGGTTGGGGTTTTTTTTATTTTGCTTTGTATGGAAAGAGCTAAGATTCCCTGGATGGGAGATCTTCCTCATGGTAAGATAGATGAGAACTAGAAGATGTGCTCTTCACAACTTCAATCTGCCTTTTATTTTCTAGTCTTCGTGTTCCCTTGAACTCTTTCACTAAAGCCCTGGTTAGGCATCCATCCAGAGTCCCTGTGTCCAGGCCCACCTATGTTGTCTTCTTTGTGCTGGCTACTTGTTCCTGAGCTCCATTCATTCTTGTTATTTATAGCCTGACTTCCAAGAGGTTATAAATCTTACTTTTGGAAACTTATAAATCATACAGTCCTATTGTAAGGAAGAATGAAATAGTGGGGTTTTTTTGCAGCTTTCTAGATTTATGTTTTCCTCACTCAGCCACAGGATCTCCACTGGCTAGTTATTCCTCATATTTTTTATCTGCTTTGAAAAATAGGTTTTGCCCCAAATTGTTTAGTGGTTAACTGAACTGTCCGTATGACAAGACCTGTTGTTCCACTGTAAGTTATTTTTAGAGGTCCAAACAGGAAAAAAAAGCCATACTACTTCTCTTTTCCATTTCAAAAATGTTTTTTTGTGTGTGTGTCTTTGTAATTTTCTTGCTATTAATATGCTTGATGTCAGCAGTAATGCAAAGAAAGAAGCCATTGACATTCTCTACAACTCAAAGCCTTCATCTTTTGTTTTACGGATTATACTACAGAAAGTAAGATGATAGTACAGTGTATAACTGTGCTTTGAAAATGCTGCTTGTATGGCTTAGGGAAAACAGAGGGGAAAAAAAACTCCTCAGTATTTCCTTAACTTAACAAGGTTTTGCTGGCAGTTTTTGGGGTGTATTTTTAATGGAATAGTGATCATATTGGGAATTTGAGGATTCTTTCTAATATATAGACCTGAAGTGATTCACAAACTGAAATGGTTCCAGCGTGCATTGGATTCCTTCCAGAAATGAATATATTTTGTGAAATGATACATAAGTAGTAAGTTTAGAGTGAATTTGTTGTGAAGGTTTAGTAAACACTCAAAATACCTTTCTTGCTACAAAAATAATACATTGTACTAATTAGTTGTGCATACAAAAGGAATTAGAATAATTTCTTGTGAACCAGCAGGTGCAAATATTGCATCTGAAGTTGCATTTTAGATGGGAAAACAGTCTTGGATTGGGTAAGTGATGTTGCTTATATTATCACTAAACCAAACTGTCTTAAAATCAGACTCAGGCATGTAGGTGATGATAAAAGAAAGTGTGTGTAAGAGAGAAAGGGAAAGGAACAGAGACTGAAAAATCCCACTTTCCTTGTTTTTTGTTGTTAAGTTTTGTACCATATTTCATGGAACAGGAGCTCTGCTTTTTTTGGGGAAATATTTTATGTTTTCTTATTCTTCCAGTAAGAAACTATTCATCTGTTTTCCTGGCATTTCCGGTATTTAGCTAGTTGAAGAGTCACAAAAAGAGTAGCTTTTCTGCCACAGCAGTGAAAATTGTGAGCAAGTAATGCATCAAATGATGTTCAATGGCAAGTAACACTGGAGTGCTGTTTGAGTTCCTGCTCAGTGCAAAAGGTGTAAACAAAACACCTCAATTGTCTTTGGCTGGCACCCCAAATTCAAGTTCAAATCTGTTTTAGGCTTAAGTCCAGCATGCCTCTGTAATCAAAAATTAATATCTCTGAGGACTGCTGCATAATATAGGAAAATACCTGAGCATGTGTAAAAGTTTGCAATTAACCTAAATAATGCTGGTTCATCCAGGCTCAAGCCTCAGAATATCCTCTGTGGTCAGAGAAGGGTTATTTGGGAAAGGTGTGAAGGAGAAGAGGGGTGGTGCTCAGTGGATATGGCATTATGCCTTTACTCTAGCCCTGTGGGTTCTTACAGAATATAGGACATCAAGAAATATTTACAGCTTTTTTTTTCCCTTTTTGTTGCTGCTAAGAGTACTAACAGCTACATTTTCCTTTATATTTTTGTTACTTTATTATTATTATTTTTCTGCCTTTAAAAAGTGAAGAGGACTCCTAATTCATATGAAACATTTCTGAAAGGAAAAAAGACAGTAATCTTATTCCTTGCCAAACTGATGGTGAAATATAACAACGAATCATGCTGTTCTGGGAGGTAACACTGTCAAGAGAGTCATTTTACTTCCTGATACTTTAAAAGCACTTCTTAAAGCTGTTCCTACTGATATACTTATAAAAGCAAAACAAACAAGAGAAAAACACTTTCAGACAGCTATCAGAGACAGACCTGCAAATAAACTATGTCCAAACCCCAGCGTTCAGTATTTCAGTTTACAGTTAAATCAGTGTCTCTTGTGGGTGTGTATGTTTATGTAAGCATGTATGTGTGTGTCTTTTAAATAATGTAGTGAGACAGATGTAATGCAGAATCTGTGGTCAAAGTATCTGAAATATTTCTATTAATATTTAATTCCCATGAATATCCAGAATATTTAGGAGCTTTGCCTGATGTTGCCTTTCACCTTGTGTTGTCGTTTGCACATCTGCAAAACTGGGAATAAACAGAGTACTTTCACAGTAACAAAATTATTTGTCAGAAAGAGTTATACTCGTGTAAAATAACACAAGTTGGATAAGTGACAGTGATTTTTACTATTATAAAAAAATTCTCCAATACATGTGAGCACAAGTTTTTGTGAGGATACATTTTCCCTTTCATTTGAGAATTTGTGAATGTGACCAATGGTAAAGATCTGGTATTCTTAAAACTGATACTGTAAGTTTTTCATGTTATAATAGTAGGTTTGTGTTACAGACTGTAGTTCACTTTGTTTTTTAAGTTTCTTCAGATTGCCACTGCTTTAGCAATCCTTCCTAAGTCTGTGGGAATTAAAGACAGACAACTATTTTAAGACACTGTCAGAAGAATTTAGTGTAAGAAAATGGAGAACTGAATGAGACAGACTTTCCGAGTCATTGTCCTGGTTTTTCCATTTCCACATGCAGCTGATTTGAGTAGTTGTTTCAACCTCTAAACCCAAATGCTACTACTTCTTTTCTTTTCTGTTGTACTTTAAACTCCTCAGTAAGTATCTTGACAAATATCTGCATTGCTGTTTTAATTTGGCTCCCTGTACAGTCAAATAGGTGTTTTTAGGCCACTTGAATTCTTCAAGTTACCGTTTTTAAACATTTTACAGTGAATAGCTGAGTCTCTCCATCCGACAACAACAGAGTAAATCATGTGATGTGCTGATAGGTCTGTATTAGGAAAGCAGACATTTTGTTTTCTGAAACAATTATTTTTTTACACTTTCTAAAAACAGAGCCTGTGGTATTTAAGCAAGCAGATGGACTAAAAGTCTTGCACAGGAAAGCTATAATTGATTCAGGAGAATGGTTTACTGTTAGCAGCTGAATAGCAACCCTTACATTTCTGCTTGCTTTCTTTTAAAAAAATGAATTAAAAAAATAAAAACGACAGGAAAAAATGAAATAATCACCAGCATCCCCCAAACCCCACATATAGTAAGGGTGTTAGAACCAATAGAGAGCCCACCTATACATTGCTGTTTACAGTGGTAGTAGGCAGTGCTCTCAGGCTCTGCTTGGACATCTAACATCACTGGTTAATGGCGGTGCTAGCATGCTTAAGTGTTTTGAGCTCTGTTAAATGGCCAAGGTAGCAGGCCCAAATTGTGTACTTAATTAATAACTCCCATTTTTCCAAAGATCATAGATTTCTTTGGTTTTCAAAGTTTGATCTGTAATGTTACTGTGTTATTTTTATGTTTCTTGTTTTTTTTTTGTTTTTTTTTTTTTTTTCCTGTGGAAACTTACCATTCTGTGTAAGACTACTCCTTTTAGGGTGTAAATCCATCCTACCTTTGCCAAGCTGTAGTGGAGAAGCTGCAGCCTGCCATACCTAGCAGCTGGCTCCTGGAGTACAGTACCTGGATTTCCTGCACAATCTTGTCTAACACATACACAAATTCTGTCCGCGGTCTCTCTTTAGGGGTATGTTTCATTTCAAGAGTATTTACTCTGCTGGCAGAGTAGTACTTTCTTTTATTTCCCTTGGTCATTATGTAGAAGGCTGAACTTCACAAAGAACACCTTTGATATTTTCTGAGTGTTTTGTTTCTTGTGCCTTAAATGATAGGAAACTGTCTTTGATAAGATGAGTTGTCCTGTGGTGGTACAGATAGAAGATGACTAGCAGTGCGAAGTAATTCTTAGGTGCCTTAAAACAAAGAGGTGGATTCCAGTTCATGGTCATTTTATTAGACTAGAGAAATGTGTGTGTGTTCTCAAATTGATATTCTGTATAGGATTTTTTTCCTAGGATGGGTTGTTGATGTACATTAAAATTTGTATGACTTACAAGGTTCCAAATTAGTCCTTGATATTGAGGATCACTTCAAGTGCAGCATGTCAGACCAAAAAGAAATGTTCAGCAGCACTGAAACTTAGAAGAAATTCTGTTTCCTAATAAGTACTAGTCATTTTTAAACTCATGTGGAAGATGAAAGTCTTGTTGAGAGTGCCAGTGGAAACAAAGTTGAAATAGCCCTTGTTCACGTTATTCAGCTCAGTAGCAGGTAACTATTCGTAGTGCAGTAGAACTTCAGCTTTTGAAATGTAGAAAAAGTAAAGTGAAATTATGACGACTTAAATAATGTATTAAAATTACATATGTTTTACATAGCATAGCATTCTCAGATAAAATATCTGAACTATAACATTATTATAAATGCAATATAGCAGTCTTAGTTTTAGAAAATGTATATTAGTGTGGAAGTAGTACCTTATAGCAGGAGTATGGTTGTTAGGCTTAATTAGTCTCAAAAAGGAAGGAAAATGACTTCTGATGATTCTGACAATGGTCTAGATACTGTGCTAATAGATTAGAATTTTTCTAAACTTGCTGAAATTGTAAGTGAACTCTTAAGTAGACATTAAGCCTTTACATTTTGAGGTATGAATCATGGTATAGTCATCACGTGTCAGCCACTTACCATTGCCAGTGTCTGATTATTAAATAAAATAGATATTAATTAATAATTTTTCATCTTGACTAACATAATTACCATTTTCATGATCTACCCAAATGTATTCTCTCTGAGCTGTAGCCGTTTGTAATGCTTCCACCAGACATATCAGGTTGCCAGTCATCTACCTCTTGTCTGGTCATTTTATTAATGTAAAACTCGTTACCCATTTTTAAAATCCAATTTAATGCTGCCCAGCTTGTTTTCAAAGATGTCAATGGCATTACTTCATAACTATGTTTCTGATGATAGTTTGATCTTCTGCTTCCTTCTCCATGATTTTTTATGAATCCTTTCCCACTGGAGTTTTTGCATGTCTGTGGAAACTTTCACATTAAAGCATTCTCTCACTTTCATGATTGTGCATCTTCAAAACATTTTTCTTTTTTTCTTGTTATGGTTTCTCTTTTTAAAGAGTATCCTGTAACTCTGTATTAAATGAATGCTATAAAAATATGCACAGATTTGCATAATTGCTGCTACATGATATTCAGGAAATCTTCACTCTCTTTAAAGTAGTTTGAGAAATAGTTTAGGTTGTTGTCACTTTTCCACTATTATAAAGAGATAAAATGCACAGAAAATATAAAAAGATTTAACTTTTCTGCTGGCATATGTAACTACCCACATATGCTTTAGGTTCAAAAGGAGAAAAGGAAGTAGGTGAAGGAGAGAAATACAGGGTAACTTTATTTAATTATTGTCCACAGGTCATGTTTTGTGGTAGCTATAATATGAATGGGAAAATGAGAATATGATGCAAACATATGTTTGAGATTTGCCCCCAGGTAGCTTTGATGTCCCCCAGATAGCTTGGATGTGAAAGGGCTGATGGTGTTACCAACTGTAAGAGACCTGCTATATTATGACTCACTCTTTTAATTCTTACTGAGCTCTTAATTGTGCATTAAGTTCCTTTAGCCATATCAGAATTTGCCTAGCTCATTGGCTTGATAAGACGTATAAGACTGTCCTTTACATAGCTCCATTGACTTCTGTGAGATTGCAGTGGGGAATAATTACTTTTAATAAAATTATTTTAGTGCTGCGTACTGAGGAATATATGTGTGTTGACATAGCATTAAACTTTAAAAAGATCATTTTTATATATAGAAAATGAGGGTGTATTTTGAGATTATTCCCTTATGGAAATGAATTTTATTTTTTTCTCAAGGTTTAAGTTTTGTTGAAACCAGAAGGTTTTTTTAGCAGGGTGGGTTTGTACTGCAAACAGAAGCAGTTAGGCTGAACAGACTTTCTGTAAACAGCCCTGCCAATGGAAAAGCACTCCTTAATCTAATCAAGTCTAAATCGTTGATAGTGTAAACAGTTTAAATAGATAATGAAATTCATTTTACAGAATGCAAGCTAGTGGACTTCATGTAGACACCACATGGAAAGAGGACTGTCGGTCCACTGCCTGGCTTTTAAACCAGCCAGTTAAGTTGGTGAACTTTGCCATGAATCACAAACAAACATGTCTTGTTTCCTGGTATTGAAATATTAGGATAGACTGCAACACCCTGACTTTCCTGGTATTGCTATTTATGTTAAAGCAAGACTGAAATCTACTTAGACTGCCCTAAGTGGCTTCCAGTGTAGGCTTCCCATAAACCTATCCATCTAAACAGCAAGAAGAACCAGTTTAATAGACTGGGTTGAAATAAGGAGTGGCAGAACAAGAGAAAATGAGGTAATAACGTTACTTTGCAACAGAGACATTAATAGGGTCTGAATAGCTTGATCAGGCATGTAGGTAATAATTCTTAAGCTACTCAGTTATTTTTATTCCTTGACAACAAATAAGATTTTCTTTGCATCTTGTATTACAGAGGCAAATAGGAACAAAATCTACTTCAAATAATGAAAAAAATAAATTAAAAGGTCAAAGTGTGTTTAAATTTCTCTTCCACAAAACTCTTTACACTCTAAATAAAGTTTTCTTTGTTTGGCTGAATACTTGATCTTTCATACAGTCACTTCCTGTGGCCTGAAAGTCTCCTAAATCTTTGTTCAAGAGGAAGGTCCCATGGATTTTGGAATAGTTCCAATAATAGTATCAAATGTTCCCGGAGATACCTGACAGCCCATAAGGTTCCCTTTCGTCAGTGAAATCCTGCTGCATTTGTTCTTGAGAAAATAAACCCACAAACTCCCTTGCAAAGAGGAAGATTAAAACCAACTGATGTTGTGTTGGTTGAATATAGCTACTCTTCAACTGCTGAAAGTCTGTGTACGTTACATGAGATCCAAAGAGCCTAACAGCCTCATTTGCAACAATGATGAGACTTAGTAGAAAGCAAAGTTCAGAATGTAAATGCCTAAGTCCAGAACAGTGGCCATGAAGATCTTGATTTAGCCAGACGTAACTTAGTAGGTGTCATAAATCTAAGCATCTTAAAGGATTTCCCTCCTAGTTCCCTTCATTTCTGGTCGTGTGTGTGTGACAAAGTGCCTCCTTAACATGGATAAGTATCTTGGTATTCAGCTGGTGGTTAAGCCTGATAACAGTTGTTAAAGTAGACCAGCCTTGCCAAAAGGCTTGATTCAGTCCTTAGCCATCTCCAGAGTTGGTTATTACACAAAATTTGACAAGAAGCTAAATATATCTTCAGTATTGGGGAAACAGTGGTGAAGATCACCTTTTCTTTACTTGCACAGTGGTTAAAATGCAGCCTTAGGGTTATCTGGCTCATGAAAAGATAGAATCTCCATATTATATCATCATGATACTCAATTATAGAAGTGACATCTAGGTTCTGGAGTGCTTCCAGTGAAGAAAGGCAAAGTAAAAATTTTGGAAACATGAGCACAAGGCTCACACTTCATTACTTATGCTCTGACAGGAATTATTTGTCTTGAGGGTGCCTGACATCCAATGTGGTGTGCAAGGTACCCTCCTGGAAAACAGGACATAGACTGGAGCCCCCTGGACCATGCAGGGAGGTGGGCCCTTTTCTGAGGTGGAAGCTTCTTCTTCTGCAAGGTTGCAGATGTCATTCCTGCCTGGGTATGTCCTGGGATTGCCTGTGCGGGTGGCATGTGTTTTGGGGGAGGACTGGAAGCACATTGCAACTACTGTAGGAGAAGAAATACGTTGCTGGCTTAGGCCTTCTAAGGATGATGTGTCTCTCTGCCTATGTCCAAGGGCAGGAGGTCAGGGGTCCAGGAGACCCCAGCCATGGCTACAGAGTGAAGCAGGTGTTAGTAGAGGGTTTCTGCCTGCAACTTGTCAAACTGAAATGTCAAACTGAAATGTCCAACTCTCTGGAGCTAGTCCTTATCCTTTTTCCAGTGTGCCTGATTTTGGGGACAAGTTTCAGCAAAATACCATGTTCTGTTTCAGGTCTAAGGGCCACTCTAAAAGCTGCTCTAATCTTAGATCTGACAGGAAAAAGCATAGGATAGGAATGAGTCTCTAAAAAAACCCAGAAAATAAGGAAAAATAGATTTAAATGCCTGCTTTGATATCGCTGACATTTGCTTTACTTCAGTAAACCTTGTCCCAATGTATGTTCCCCTTAACAAGAAAGGAGAGAGAACTTTTTTAGAAAGTGAAAACAACTTTCAGAGCAAAAGTTGTGATGAGCATTTACTTACATAGAAAAATACATAAAATATAATTTATTTTACAAATTTGGGAAAATAGTCAGAACAAAGCTGACTGGAATTTTCAGGAGAATTCAATTTTTTACAACTATTTTTTTTAACCAAAAGAGTAGGTTAGTAGTTTGTATAAAGCTAAATAAAATTATTTCTAGGTTTTTTTTTTTTTTCTATAAATTAATCAATAAAGGGCTCAGATAAGACTTTTTCATATACAAAGGCTGGTTATGTGCATAATTTGTTTTCACAGCTGTCTGCTAGAGCAGTTTTACTGACAATTTATTTACATTTTCTAATTCTATGAGCAAGGCCTCAGATAAACATCACTTATATAGCAATAAAATAATTATTTGGCCATGTTTTGCATCTTTCATGTAACATGAAGAAAAAACTCAGCTAATGATGCCACTGTTGCCAAGACCAATCATCATTCTGCAAAAGCAAAATTTCAGTGCTCTGAAGCTTTGTCTGTAAGAACTATAACTACTCTTACTATTACACTTCATAGTTCATGGATTATATAAAAAGCAGTATATGATTTTAACAAGCAGTCTTAAATGAGCAGATTAACATGCAGAAAGAAAGGTATTAGGCTTTTATCTTAGATCGACATTGCTGAAGAGAGTATCCACTCTCCTGAGAATAATTACTTTGTTTAAATCTGTTTAGATTTTAAAATGATGTTTGTATTACTTGAGTGTTTAGAATTCAGTTCTTACCTTTTTGGTCCTTTTTTCCTTGCTTTACAAAGCAATAGATACTAAGGATTGATTAAAAGCATGTTCTCCAGGTTGGTGTGTGGGTTTTTTTTTTCCTTCAATTTTCTTACTTCTGATATAGTAATGAAAGCATTTGTCTTAAGAAGTGAAGTTAGATAGTTCTATAATATATCTGTACATATTCACAGTTCAAATAGTTATTTGTGTTTCATCCAGCAAGTATTTTCAATTTGAAATAGTATTTGTCCCTTTTGACTATCTTTAGGCCCTAATTGATGACAATATCTGCACACAACCCCATGACTACCATGGGGAAATTCCACTCCACTGTTAAAGACCTATGTTTGGGTACTGCATACACATCACCAGCATAGAGTTAATAAGGCCAAGTCAGTATCTGATGTACTGGCAAGCTGTAAAAAAATCAAAGCTAATCCAAAACGCTTAGCAATATCAACAGGTAATTTAAATTTCTTTATTGACTTTGTTCTACATAATCCAATCAATAGTAAGATGAGCAATAGTTATGACAATAAACATACTCTTAGATGACTAATCCTATTCTCTTTGGTGTTAGTTTTCTGTAGCCTATATGTATGTGTGTACACACAGACATATGCATGCATTTTTATACATATGTATAAGTGTATTCTAAATTTCTTCCTCCCTTATGCATTTCAGTCCTTTACCCCCATGCCTACTGGAAGTGGTTTTTTGTTTTGTTTTTGGTTTTTTTTGTTGTTTGTTTTGGTTTTGTGTTTTGGTTTTTTTTTGTTTGTTTGTTTGTTTCTTTCTTTCTTTCTTTTGTTGTGTTTTTTTTTTTTTTTTTTGCTTGAAAAAGTAACTTTTTGATAAATTCCCCTCTCCATAGATTTTATTGGTAGACACATGTTCCTTGAGTTACCAAAGCTACTCTTACAGGGGGTATTGGAATCATTGCTAACTAATCGGTGCTGGATTTAACATCGCACAGAAAATAGAAGGAATTATTATGACTATCTTTTTTCTTTTGAGTTTGGGTTTTTTTTTTTATTCTGTATCCTCTAGGTTAAGATTAGCCTGTGAGTAACTTCAAAGATTAGCCAAGTAGTAAAAAAAACCCAAACAACCAAAACAAACAAAAAAACTAACAAAAACCCCCCAACAACTTATTTTATTCAGTTCCTTCCCATATATTCAGATTGATTATTGAACCCAGAGCAGCTATTTGTCTATATTCTGTTTTGGTTTGAGCGCTGGCTTTGGAATGAATGCACAGAAAGGGAAAAAACCCACCTCTTTCCCCCTGTGTTTTCAGAGATGAGTTAAAACCTAAAAAATATGCAGATTACTTTGAGAAAGCTCATTGATTTAGGAATATCCTTAGAAGCCTATTTGGTGAATGAAGCCTTCAGTGTTCCATGAGCTGTCTGAGTATTTGAAATTTCCTTGTGAATTATTAAAGGTTTGATCTATCTTAAAAAAGAAAGCAAAAAATATTCAAGCCCAAAATCAAAATCAGATTTGTATTGTTTAAAACTGTGAAGCTAATGGTTTCCTATAGAGGAAACACCTGTTTACTAGTAGAGAATTAAAGCAATGTTCCAGATCCCATGAAAGTGACTAAAGTGCTCAAGGCACCACTCAGACAAAAAGCCTTCAGAAAAATTCAGCAAAGACTATCAATCACACCAGAAAGCCTTGATGAAATGTTTTCATTGTTTCTAAACAACAAAAGGTGTCTTTCTGGGGAAGAAGAAAAAAAAATTAAAAAAAAAATCCTTGGGGATATTTCAGCTGATTAATTATACAAATAAATTGTCTCTTTAGTAACAAAGTAGTTACAAACAACATTTCAAATATAAACTTTAATGTGCCTTTCAAACTTCAGGATGTAGGCATTTTGATACTAGTAGAAAAATTTAAATTTCAAAGCATGTTCTTTTTCATTTTTAGCAAATGCCTGCATGTTTAGGAGGAATAAAGTCATTGAAGGGAAATCTGAGAAAAGCTATCATCTAGGGTTTCATTCTTCCACTCCAGCTTCTGTTGATTGGTATCTTACCTTGAAATTTATCCCATTGATCAACTGTCATGATTTACATAGTTACGACAGCACTCAGGATGAACAATGTAGCAGATTTCAGCCTGTAGTTCCCCAAAATCAACAGAAATCTGCATGTGCACTCAATGACTATTGTAAAGGATGACTCCTCCTAAAGCAAACAGGAGGAAATGTAAAACTTTTACACTGAAAGCTGGCATAATAGAAATCGCCAGGGACTAATGAAAATGGGTTCCTTAGCTTTTGTAAAAGTTTCAGCAGTATTGTATCCATGATTTTTTCCTTAAACTTTTCAGACCAAAAGAAATCAATATGATGATTTTCATGGGTCACAACATAACTGATAACATGTAATTTTATTAGCTGATTTCAAATGAAGACCACAACTTCTGCTTGAGCTATATTGTTTAATAAGTTATATCTAATCTTTTTAAAAAGACTTTATGTATCAGAGAATTGACTGCTTTGATAGATAAGTTAATGTAATTATTATATATTTGCACCTGATTTCTTGTCTGAATATATCTACTGTCAGTAGCTGGACACTGCAGTGTCACGTTGAACCAGTACCTGCATTGAAGTTCCCTTAGTAAAAATCTATTTTCTCATGTATATTTAGAATCACTTTCTTAACAAATGAAGTAGATTAGGTCTTAAGTTTCTCAGGGTAAATCAAATTTCCAAGACAAACCATGACTGTTAGTTTTTAAGTCCTTTAAAATGTATACTTTACTTTGAAACGTGAAGACTGGATATTATAATGATATCACTAACATATAAAAGAGTTTTGTCAACATATACTCTTATCCAAGATTCTCTAATAGATAAAGATTGGGGTTTTTTTAAGGTGTAGAGTTTATGTATTTTGATAATCTAGAGCAATTATTTAAGATGTGCTTATTTCATTTGACTGATCTTTATGATGTCTTGTGAATAATATATAAAAACAGAAGGAAATTTACATCTTCTGAATGATGCACCGTCATAAGAAGAAAATTCTTTTTCCTGTGTAAATTCAGCACTCAAAAATGTCACCTGCCCAGTGGTCATGGCAATGAGACAC